>JARYGA010034325.1:0-40223 GCA_030545235.1 Helianthus tuberosus | reverse complement strand
CATCATCATTTAATACAGACATTTTATAAATCATTTATTATACAACAAACATAAATTTTGTATCTTCTACATGCCATAATGTAACCTTTAATTTGTTTAAATGAATATCCTTCAAAATGGTTTAGTAAAAAATATTATATAAAATTTTGATCTTAAATCCTCAAGAGGTCATTATGGTGGTTACGGTGTATGCCTTGCAACCAATAGACTATGGGTTCAAATCTTGTAAAATACAGGTTGTGGTGTAATTATCATGGAAAATCTAGAAATTGTTCTTCACATAAAAGTTTGATCTTAAATATACTTATGAAAGTTATGGATGAGATTATAGATCATTATTAAATACATGGTATAGCTCATGAACTATGAATACAAATAAAAGGCTCCGACCACACGAGTTTAGCATTTATATTTTACTTCTTAAAACATGTATTCAACTTTAGTATACCTGAAAGTATGATACATTTAGCGATCCTAAGTGAGTAAGTACATAGGGGTTAAAACCCGAAAAACATTTGAAAACATTAAAAAAACCTAAATTGAGATGACAGCTATGTGACGCACTTACACATAGCAATGTGATTCTAATCAGCTAATGATTGGTTCTTTATTCTCAGCACACACACACATATACCTTGATTTTATATGAGTGTGTCCTAATCAATGGTACATGACTTTAATCTTAAGTGTCTAGTGATTTGCATATGGTTTTGAGTTCACCACAATTGTCCAATCAATTATATTTCATTTTACTTTAACCACAAATGTCACTATTTACACTTTTAATCTCTGAATGAGTTTTAATTAACAATTAGCTTTTAAAATAAGTAAGTTGCAGTTAGAAACCGTTGAGCATATTCGTTCGGGATAACTATAAAAGGCACTTGTTGATTCATTATGCTAGACATAAGGAATATATAACAAAGGCTCTAAATTAACTTGAGAATGAGGGATACGAGCTGCCCAAAAATTCTTTTAGAAAGTTGAAAGGATAAATCCCACGAGTTATTCCATTATATTCACTACTCCAGTCTTTTTTTCATTAATAATAAAGCCAGAAAAGCCCGATGTTATCTCGAGTCTATCTTTAGCAGTATAACTAATGATCCAACTATTGTATCTTGGGAGACATGTGTTTGCCTTAGAGGAGACCCAAAATATTTTTTAAGGAACTCGTGCCAAACTCGAATCCTAAGCCAGTCCTAAGATTTTAGTTTATTTGATTCATCAAGCTGAAGATATTAATGAAAATTCTGTTTTGAAATATATTGTCTTTGTTAATATGTATTTCATATTTGTTATAAGTTGTCTTATAAATGGCATTGTACTATGTTACTTCTCCAAAACAAAGAGAGCATCTCTATATATTCAATTCATTTTGAATATGATTTATTTCCCTTGGTTCATTTGAGAAATGAAGAGATATGAGATAGAAATGAGGTTGCTACGAATGTAATAGTGAGGTGTAATTCCTAGAGCTCTCATAGAAGGAGGCTAGTGATCCAGGACCATAAGGAAACAAAAATGAGGGGATGAGCTAGGTTAGGAATAGTTTTATGTGAACATGTATTTGCCTCTGCATTATACAACACTTTGTTAAAGGAAATCACACCCATTAACAGTTTAGAAACTAAGTAAATTTATACAACAAAATGTTCTAAGTTAACAACTACCACTCCCATGCAACATTCAACAGCTAAGGTTTCATCAGAATTATGTGGGGGATTTTTGATAAAAACTAATATGAATACAATAATATATTAACTTTGGGCATTTTCAAAGTAGTGAGTCACACATGGAACATGAAAGAAGGTATATCAAGTCTAAGTCCATGTTTTAGAAGCACTTAGAGGTTTTGAGTTAAGAAACTCCAATAGGTTTATCAGATTTCCAATTAAGAAGCACTCAGATGTTTCAGTCATAAACCAGATGTTATAAAACCACTCACTGATTTATAACTTAGTAGCTATGGTTTTGTTGAACAGTTATAAGTTGTATATTTAGAATGATCGGTTCATTTGATCGTAACTAAGCTAATAAATTGTTGATTGCCCAAATAAATTGTTCAGTAGTTTCGTATGTAATAAATATAATGAACTAGTCAATGAAAGGCATTTGACAAAAGATAAAGTATGTAGGAGTTAACTGGACCTGCGGATACATGGATATCCTTCCTCGTTTATTAAACCCTAAAAACCTTATGCTAGGACACAACTTCTATTTCATGTCTCAATTAACTGAGCCTACAAAGGAAGTGGTTCCATTCGTGAGAACACCACCTTGTAGCATAATGCACAAACCGAATCAAATAGTCCTTCAACTTCATCATCATTGTAGGTCCGGCTAGGGGAGGATCTAGTCGCCTAATCCTTGTGTACAAACCAACCCGGTTGTGCGGAATCCAACCGAGATAGAACACGCAAATAATCAACACACAAGACTCAACGATTAACACCACTTGTATTAAACGTATGAAAGGTCCGGTTACAGCTCAATGTTTACAAATCAGTCCTGTAAACTCTCTAAGTGTGTGTGTGTTCTCTGCTAACTGTCATCCCACGAAATGAACACAATCACACGGGTATTTATACCCAAACACAGCAGGTCCGGTCGAAGGATCATGCAGACCGGTCGAAAGATCATCTTTCGACCAGGAACAGCTCGAATGATCAACATGTACCACGAAAGATGGGATCTTTCGTGGTCCATCTATCGAAAGCTATCTATCGAGCTCATCATCGAAGGATATAAGTGATCCTTCGATGACACATCCTTCGAACCAAACAAATTACAAACATAATGTTGACTGTTTGGCCAAGTCAAACCGGAGGATGGTTGACTTGGTCAAACTTACAGACTAACAAAGACATCGTTCAGTAACAAGACAAAATACAGACAAAGTACAGACACAAGTGCACCAACAAACTCCCCCTTGGCTGTAGCTTTGTCTGGCTGTAGCTTTGTCTCGATCTTTGACGTCCTTTCAAGTCTTCCATGTCGGAGGATCTTTAAAGTCTTCACGTCTTGAAAGCAGAAAGTGTACCAACAAACTCCCCATTTCATGTAGGAAGTGTGTTGACAAGCTCCCCCTTAACATAAGCTCCCCCTTGAGTTATGCTCGTGAAATACTTGTTCTTTATGAAGTGAGATCCTTGTGGTGTTGATGATGTTCAGCGGCAACTCGATCATCTTCATCATTTGAGTGCCTTCACGTCGTGTCTTCATTCCGAAGCTTGTCATCGACCATGTTCTCCTAGCCTTTAGAATCTGCACATGCAAGAAATCTAAACGCGTAATGAGAACAACCGCTTGAAATTAACATAAACAAACGACACACGTGTGATCATAGTTTAAACAAACACCATCCGACAGTTTGAAAGTTTAAAATATTTTATCAATTTCAATTTTAACTTTCAACACTTGCAAATTTCGACCGTTTATGAAGATTTAGTCATTTTCGGTTTTCGTTCAGGTTTCAAGTAACGACGACTCGAGCTCCAACATCGTACGATCGAAAAATAAAGTAGAAATAAAATCTTTTTGGCTTTTATAAAGTTTATGTTAAAACACACTTAAAATCTTTTTGGAATTTTTAATATTTCAAATGTAAAGACTGAAAGCAGTAAATAAATATATACAGACAATCTTTTTGTGAGTTTCGAGGGTAAGAGAATCATATCAGTGTACGGTCATGCCAAAATGTTCTTGTTGTTCTTTTAGTTAACATTAAGATAAGCATCCTATAAAGATTATCGGTATTGTTGTCCACATAAACTCAACTTATCATTTGTAATCATGGCGAGGGGATACGTTAAGGTATGATTTATACTTACCGACCGGTGTTCATCCACATCATGACACATTCCCGTATCAAGGTATGCACGAGGGTTCATCTTACCGGTGAGTATACCGATTATCATCTGTTTGACCGTATATGATGTGAGATTCTCACTTATTTTGATTTGAAAACAAGTCCTATGTGATATAATCACTTATTGATGAGGAACTTGATTTTCGATGCATGAGGGCACAGGAGCAAGTCCGTGAACAGGTCAGTACTTTCGTACAGCAGAGAGACGAACTTGACTCCCGGAAAGAATTTGTGATATTTTATCACTTATTTGTTTGGACATGTGATTGTTTATCACTTATTGAGGTCGAATGCAATATGTACACGATGTATAGTATCATGGAAGATCTAGACTTGCGTCCCCGTTATTTTTCGGTAAAAGATACAACCATGATACCCAGATGATAAGCAGCATAAAGACCGAATATCTCAGAACCTCGGCAATCTCTCAAACGAAATTTCGGTACATTTAGGTCCGGCTAGGGGAGGATCTAGTCGCCTAATCCTTGTGTACAAACCAACCCGGTTGTGCGGAATTCAACCGAGATAGCAAACCGAGATAGAACACGCAAATAATCAACACACAAGACTCAACGATTAACACCACTTGTATTAAACGTATGAAAGGTCCGGTTACAGCTCAATGTTTACAAATCAGTCCTGTAAACTCTCTAAGTGTGTGTGTGTTCTCTGCTAACTGTCATCCCACGAAATGAACACAATCACACGGGTATTTATACCCAAACACAGCAGGTCCGGTCGAAGGATCATGCAGACCGGTCGAAAGATCATCTTTCGACCAGGAACAGCTCGAATGATCAACATGTACCATGAAAGATGGGATCTTTCGTGGTCCATCTATCGAAAGCTATCTATCGAGCTCATCATCGAAGGATATAAGTGATCCTTCGATGACACATCCTTCGAACCAAACAAATTACAAACATAATGTTGACTGTTTGGCCAAGTCAAACCGGAGGATGGTTGACTTGGTCAAACTTACAGAATAACAAAGACATCGTTCAGTAACAAGACAAAATACAGACAAAGTACAGACACAAGTGCACCAACAAACTCCCCCTTGGCTGTAGCTTTGTCTGGCTGTAGCTTTGTCTCGATCTTTGTCTCGATCTTTGACGTCCTTTCAAGTCTTCCATGTCGGAGGATCTTTAAAGTCTTCACGTCTTGAAAGCAGAAAGTGTACCAACAAACTCCCCATTTCATGTAGGAAGTGTGTTGACAAGCTCCCCCTTAACATAAGCTCCCCCTTGAGTTATGCTCGTGAAATACTTGTTCTTTATGAACTGAGATCCTTGTGGTGTTGATGATGTTCAGCGGCAACTCGATCATCTTCATCATTTGAGTGCCTTCACGTCGTGTCTTCATTCCGAAGCTTGTCATCGACCATGTTCTCCTAGCCTTTAGAATCTGCACATGCAAGAAATCTAAACGCGTAATGAGAACAACCGCTTGAAATTAACATAAACAAACGACACACGTGTGACCATAGTTTAAACAAACACCATCCGACAGTTTGAAAGTTTAAAATATTTTATCAATTTCAATTTTAACTTTCAACACTTGCAAATTTCGACCGTTTATGAAGATTTAGTCATTTTCGGTTTTCGTTCAGGTTTCAAGTAACGACGACTCGAACATCGTACGATCGAAAAATAAAGTAGAAATAAAATCTTTTTGGCTTTTATAAAGTTTATGTTAAAACACACTTAAAATCTTTTTGGAATTTTTAATATTTCAAATGTAAAGACTGAAAGCAGTAAATAAATATATACAGACAATCTTTTTGTGAGTTTCGAGGGTAAGAGAATCATATCAGTGTACGGTCATGCCAAAACGTTCTTGTTGTTCTTTTAGTTAACATTAAGATAAGCATCCTATAAAGATTATCGGTATTGTTGTCCACATAAACTCAACTTATCATTTGTAATCATGGCGAGGGGATACGTTAAGGTATGATTTATACTTACCGACCGGTGTTCATCCACATCACGACACATTCCCGTATCAAGGTATGCACGAGGGTTCATCTTACCGGTGAGTATACCGATTATCATCTGTTTGACCGTATATGATGTGAGATTCTCACTTATTTTGATTTGAAAACAAGTCCTATGTGATATAATCACTTATTGATGAGGAACTTGATTTTCGATGCATGAGGGCACAGGAGCAAGTCCGTGAACAGGTCAGTACTTTCGTACAGCAGAGAGACGAACTTGACTCCCGGAAAGAATTTGTGATATTTTATCACTTATTTGTTTGGACATGTGATTGTTTATCACTTATTGAGGTCGAATGCAATATGTACACGATGTATAGTATCATGGAAGATCTAGACTTGCGTCCCCGTTATTTTTCGGTAAAAGATACAACCATGATACCCAGATGATAAGCAGCATAAAGACCGAATATCTCAGAACCTCGGCAATCTCTCAAACGAAATTTCGGTACTAAGACCATATGCCAATGAATGGTTCCCACCTGGTCTTCAGTCGATTTAAGTTTATATCACCCTGCACACTTTAAAATGATTGTGAGCCTACCGATACATCTTATATAGAGCTGCTTATCGTTTTTCATATAAGGTTTAAAGAGGTTTAGACAGACCACTGATGTACTATCATTTTCTCTTTTGCTCGCCAGGAAACTCATTTTTGCTTTTCTATTGTTTTTGTGTTTTTGAAATTTTTCAATGTTTTTGGATTTTCAAATTTTGGATTTACTCCCCCTAAAATCAACAAACTAAGACAAATTTAAAAACACAAAGGTATTTACAAAAATGATTTTCCGATGTTGGTTTTACTCTTGCTTGACCTTAATGCCATTTACCAATAATAAATAGTCAAATCTTGATTTGTCAAATGCTTTGGTAAAAAGGTCGGCACGTTGGTCATCGGTGTGGACGTAAGCAACATCGATTAGCCTTTTCTCAAAGCAATCACGTATGAAGTGATACTTAATGTCGATGTGCTTAGTTTTTGAATGCTGCACAGGATTTTTAGTGATCTGTAATGCAGCAGAATTATCAACGTAAATAGGAGTAGTTAGGAATTCAAAACCGTAGTCACGCATTTGCTGTTGTATCCACAGGACTTGGGAGCAACAACTTGAGGCAGCAATGTATTCAGCTTCGCATGTTGATGTAGCGACGCACGTCTGCTTCTTGCACTGCCATGTGACTAGGCGATTTCCCAAAAACTGACATCCAGCCGTTGTGGATTTGCCGTCGATTTTGCATCCGCCAAAATCAGAATCACTGAATGCGATCAAGTCAAAGTTATTATCCCTAGGGTACCATAGACCGGTGTCAGGGTAACCCTTCAAATAACGAAAAATCATTTTTACAGCTGCAAGATGTGAGGCCTTCGGGTTCACTTGATATCTGGCAAGCAGGCATGTTGGGTACATTATATCTGGTCTTGATGCTGTGAGGTACATAAGAGATCCGATCATCGCGCGATAATGTGAGGGGCTAGCATCTTGACCCTTCAAGTCTGGAGTAATTCCGTGATTTTGCGGCAATGGGGTACCAATGGGCGTTGTATCAGACATCTGGAACCGGCTCAAGATGTCACCAACATATTTAGTCTGATGGATGAATATCCCAGACTCTGTTTGTTGTACTTGTAGGCCCAAAAAGAAGGTCATTTCCCCTATAGCACTCATCTCGAATTTATCCTGCATAACACGCTCGAAATCCCTACACAAAACATCATTAGTAGAACCAAAAATAATATCATCAACGTATACCTGTACCAGTAGAAGATCTCCATCTTGTTCTTTGATGAAAAGAGTGCAGTCGATAAGACCTCTGCGAAAACCGTTCTCCAGCAGATAATTAGATAAGGTTGCGTACCAAGCTCGCGGTGCTTGATGTAGACCATATAGAGCTTTGTTGAGCAACCAAACCCGATCGGGATGGATAGGATCTTCAAAACCTGGAGGCTGTTCGACGTACACCTCTTCTTCCACCACACCATGTAAGAATGCACTTTTCACGTCCATCTGGTATACCTTGAAACCTTTGAATGAGGCATAAGCCAGAAAAATCCGAATTGCTTCTAGACGTGCAACAGGTGCATACACTTCGTTGTAGTCGATCCCTTCAATCTGACGAAAACCTTGAACGACTAGCCTTGCTTTGTTCCGGATAACGATCCCACGGTCATCCTTTTTGCATTTAAACACCCAACGGGTACCAATCTTCTTGTATCCAGCAGGTTTCTCTACGAGTTTCCAGACACCAAGCTTCTGGAATTGTTGCAGTTCTTCCTGCATTGCCTCAACCCATGAGCTATCTTTCAAAGCATCTTTCCAAGTTCTTGGCTCTTCCTGTGAGACATAACACGCGAAAGACCAATCATTCTGTTGACCAGATTCTCTGATAGTTGCATACAAGCCTGCATTGTTGTTGTTTCGCAACATGTTTCTTGTTTGAACGCCACTTTGTACATTTCCGATGATGTTTTGTTGAGGATGGGTATTGTGAATCCTTGTCTCTGGATTATCTTGAACTGGAATATTTGTACCCAGGTTGTTGAGATTGAGATCAACAACTAATTCAATGCCCGGAATTGACGAAGAGGATGATGCAGTAGCTTCAGCTGTTCCAGGGACGCCCACTGGAGGTGTACCCTCTGAAGTACCATGAACTGCTGTTATTGGGGCTTCTTGATCTGCATCGAGAAATTCATCATCCTCTGAAGATTCGTTCAATTCGGTAGCATCGTGAAAATCCTCATTGTCGAGAGCATTATTGTTCACGGAAGATGGTTCTTGATTGACAATAATGGGACGAACCAACGGTGAATCTGTTGCGTTGTCACTCTCGAAAAACATCCTTGCCGCAGCACTTTCTTCAACGGCTTCGACATTGATCGAATTGAAAAAGTCATCGTACTCAAACATCCAAGGCTGACCAGGATTTTTGACTGGTAAAGTGTGCCTTTGTACTCTGACTTCAGACCATTCCTCGACCCTTTTAGTCTCTAGATTCCAGACTCTTAAGTTTGGGGTGGAATACCCAAGAAAGTATCCCTCAATGGCTCTTGCCCCAAACTTTCCATTAGGATCGATTATTGTGCACGGAGCTCCAAACGGTTCAAGATATGACAAATCTGGTTTCCGTTTGTTAATAAGCTCAAAACAGGTCTTGTTGTGCCTTTTGACTGTGAGGACTCGGTTTAACGTATAACATGCAGAAGACACAGCTTCAGTCCAGAATGGAATCGGCAATTGTGACTCTACTAACATTGTCCTAGCAGTCTCGATCAATGTGCGGTTCTTACGTTCAGCGACGCCATTTTGCTGAGGAGTATAAGCTGCACTAAATTCGTGAAGAATACCTTTTGAAGTGCAAAACTCCGCCATGGCATGATTTTTAAATTCAGTACCATTGTCGCTACGTATCCGCCTAACCTTCAACTTATATAGATTCTCAATCTGAATGATCAAGTTTTTGATAATACCGAAGGTTTCACTCTTATGTGCCATGAACGCCACCCAAGAAAATCTTAAATAATCATCAGTTATCACGAGGCAATATTGATGATTCCTGATGCTTTTGTGCTTGACAGGACCGAACAAATCCATGTGCAAACGTTCAAGAGGAACTGCCACCGTGTTGACTTTCTTTGTAGGGTGTCGCTTCTTCGTTTGTTTTCCTTTCTGGCACGAGACACAGACGTCTTGAAGATGGAAGTTTTTAAGAGGAACACCATTCACTAATTCATTTGACACCAAATGATTCATTTTGCGTAAGTGAATGTGACCCATTCGTCTGTGCCAAGAGATTGTGTCTTTTTCTGTGGCTTTGGAAACGAAACAAGTTGCTTGTGCAGACGTTGTGATAGCTTGGCTCATATCAAGGACATACAGATCATTTATCCTTGGAGCCGACAAGAGAATCCATTCTTTTGGAATTTTGAAGCCGGGTTTCAGCACATAACATCCATTTGCATCAAAGTGTACTGAGAACTGCTTATCACAAATTTGAGAAACACTAAGAAGATTGTGATCAAGTTGTTGTACGAAGTTGATCTTATCAAAGCTAACAACCCCGTTGGAAATCATTCCTTCACCCGTAATATATCCGCCTTTATCTCCAGCAAAAGCAACATAACCTCCTCTAATAGATTTGACGTCGTAGAGAAGCTTCATGTCGCCTGTCATGTGCCTGGATGCCCCACTATCAACAATCCAATGACTACTGATAGTTCCTCCTGGAACACCCTGCACATAAACTCAATCGATTAGTTGGAGATGGGGACCCAAGCCATTGTGGTCTTGGGTCTTCCATTTTTATCAACAACAATAACTTCCACCTTTTGATGATTCGGAAATTGTGATGGTCCCCTTGATTCAGTAACCGTTTTTGGTTTCCAAGTCTGTTTTGTTATACCAGTGCTATTCTTTAAAAACTTAACTTCATGATTGTCTGAAGTTTTTAAATTGTTTGGTTTGACAGAAACAGATTGTTTTTGAGCCACATCGGTTTTAATTGCTTTTTCAATTTTCTTGACCTGTTGACGTTTCTGTTTCTTTTCCCTTTCTCTTATGAGTCGAGGATCTTGTTTTACAGAAACAGATCGCTTGCGGTCAGTTGGGCCACGGGGATCATCAACTATGCCTTTTTGTTTATGAAGATACGGGCAATTTCGAACAATATGCCCGATTGTTCCACATTCAAAACATGATCTTCGTTCAACAAACCCCGAAGTATCATGTGGTCGTCTTGCCGATGATGAACTTTGTGATTTCGAGGTACTAGGTTTTGAACTATTTGGTTCATTCCTTTTCATCACTGTTACTTTCTGGACAAAATCTAAGTTAGATTGATTTGCAAACTTTTCAATTTTGTCCGTTCCCTTCGATTTCACAAAGTTCACATTCTTCTTCTTCTTCTGATTTGGCTTCTTTTGACTTTGAGTCGGTGTCTTACCTTTGGATTTGGTATGATTTTGCTGTTTTTCCACTGTTGGTAATTTCTTGTTCCCAAATTGTTTTCTAACTTCAGCCTTTGGGATAGAAGGACACTGTGTGACTGTAACATGTGGTCCTGTCTTTCCCAAAAACTTACTTGTCGAATTTTCAAAGACTTTACTGATTAAAGATTGATTAACATTCTTAATCGGAAAATCTTTGTCTGAGTAAATTTTATCATCTCCAACAAGAGTGTACAGCAAATCCACACTCTCCGACTCTTTCTCAGACGAGGACTCAGTTGCAACAGTCTTAGCGGGAGGATCACAGAGAATATGATTCTCAAGAGGTATGTCCTCTTCTTTGATCACCGCATCAGACTTTGCTGAATCAGTATCATCAGATTCATCATCAGAAGAATCAGTATCCTCAACAACAACTGGAGGATCCTGATTCGGTTCAGCAGAAGACACACATGTATCTGCTGACACATCTGAATCTGATGATTCCTCTTTCTTGTATCCGAGTCCTGTTGCACATTCTGCTGCAAATTCCTTAATATCTAGAGGAACAGATGGCTCAAAGTGAGTTCTATATTCCTCATCAGGCAGAGCATCAAAATTGTTTCTCACGGGTGGTGGACATTTCTTGTAACCTATGCATGTGACATCCTTTTTCTCTTTCTGAACATCAATGATGTGATCCAACACATAGCTAGAACTCAAATAACTGTCTAACTTGAGTCGGATCGCCTCACTTTCTGTTTTAACACAAGCCATTTCTTTTTGCATCACCTCAAGACGAGTGATGTACAAATTAATGTCAGTTTGTTTTCTGGAAACCATTTTTGTCAGTTCTGTTTTATCTTTCTTTAATGTTTCAATCATCCTTTTAAATTCCTTTTCATGGTTTTCATAAAACATGTTGGCTTCAGTGCACTTTGAAAGATCCACTGTTAATTTCTGATTGTGAATGAATGTCACATCATATTTCTCCTGCAAAGCCTCGTGTTTGCTTTGCAATTCACACCACTTATCATTCACAGAAACATGTTTGTCTTGCAATTCAAACAAACTAGCTTGTAAAGCATCGTGTTTGCCTTGCAACTCAGACATGTTTGCTTCCATCTCAGCACATCTAACATGCAAACTATCACAGTTATTACAGCTAACAGAAGTGGGTTCGTCGACACATACCTGACTTGATGAACTGTCGACATTCGCCATAAAGGTTGAATGGAGAGAAGACGAAGAATAAGCAGCTTGATCCACCAAAATAGATCTTCTTTGAATTCCTGCTGCAGCTTCCTCCAAAAGTTCATCAATGTCTGCATTAACTGATGCAGTTGATGTGTCATCTTCCTGATCATTGCCTGAAGCAGAGGACTCTTCATCTGAACTTCCACTGTACCCGAAGCTGTCTTCATCTTCAGAAGATTCAACACCATTGGTGGAAGATTCTCCACCACTGGCGTGTTTAAGATCATTAACCGCTTCAGCAAAACAAGCTGTTCCATCAGGTGCATCATTTCCCAACTGGATTGACCAATCACAACCTTCATCTACCTGAACCACAAGTGCCTGGTTGGCATTAGATGGTCCTGCTTGACTCTGGTTATTGACAGGCACCAGTGTTCGTTCGTTGTTCCTTCCTTGGTTCTGATTTGCCCTGTTGCCTTGACCTCGGAAAGGATTCTGGTTCCCATGCTGAGATGGCCTTGTACATTCACGCTTGAAATGACCACGTTCACCACAGTTGAAGCATTTAACAGCCTGTTTATCAAACCCATACTTGGTGTCTTTCTTGCTTTCCAAGCTGGTTCGGCCTGTTCTTTCCATGAAATCCTTTGCTCGCCTAACAGCACTGGCAAAGGCCCACTTAATGTCCATCATCTCCATCTCCTCTTTATCAATCTGCTGATAGTCTTCTTGTGTCAGATTAATATTACCAATCTGACCTTCCACTAATCCACAGTATGCGCTCACCACAGTGTTTAGCAGCTCCATGTGTTCCTTGGCTACTTCCACACTGACTTTAGAAAAGCTTGAGGTGTTGAGCTGTACTGTATTTGGCTTTGATTGTTGACCAGCAGATGATGTACTTCCATAACACGCTTGCTGTTGAGGAGGAGGAGGAAGTGGATTCCCATACATGTCTATTTGTCCGGTAGATTGAGCAGGTAATGGATTTCCAAACATGTCAGTTGCTTCGGTAGATCGAACAGGTAGAGGATTTCCAAACATATCAGTTGCTCTGATAGTTCGTTGGCTTTGCTGTTGTGGTGCTGGTTGAGAAACTGGTTCAAGCGGATTTCCAAACATGTCTGTCTTTGGAGGGACTGGAACTTGGATGGTATTGCCAAACATGTCAGTGTGAGACACAAACGCTGTTTGAAGTGGAGCATGTGAAGCAGGTTTTGTAGAAGTGCTAGAAGTTCCATAATACATTTCTGGATTTTGTGGCACTGGAACTCTTTTCGCCTTAAGAGTTTCTTCCTGATTCTTGTTTTCCAAGATTTGAACAAAGTCATTGTAGTTTGTTGTAGCTAGAGTGCCATTATACTTCATGATTTCCAAGAAAGTATTCCATTGAGGTGGCAACGCATCAGCAAACTTTTTCACAATCTCTGCTTGAGGTGTAACGACCTCAAAATTTGACAATTCACTCAGCAAATGATTAAATCGACTTGTCAAATCTCCTAAAGATTCATTCTCCATACAAGAAAAACCATCAAACTCTTTCTTTAGCAGGTCTTTTCTTAATTGACGTGTTGCTTCATTTCCCACGCCCCTTGTCTTCAATGCATCCCACAATCTCTTTGTTGTCTTGTAACTGACAAACTAATGATAAATATCTTTACTTAACGCCTGAGTGAGAATAGCATAAGCCTTCTTTTCTAAATCATAGATTTTCTTCTGATCTTCCGTAAGATCTGCAAACGTAGCAGCAGATGATGCAGCAACCTCTATAGTTTGATCAAAATCTGTGATGAACCGCAACCACAATTCGGTATTTTGACCAAGAACGTATGTATGAAATCTGTCAATCCATCCTGGATATTCATATAAGTGCATCAACTTCGGAGGCCGATTCAAACTTCCCGTTTCACTATCGCTTAAGAGAATGCTTTGAATACTAGGAGTTTGATTTGATACGAAAGCCCATTGACCAGTATTAGCTTGAGAAGACACCGGTGCGGGAGACGGAGTACCAAAATATATATCAGAATTTACCGCCGGCCTATTCCATCTTGGATTCATTTTTGATCAAGAATAATAATGTTACACTAGCCGAAGGATCTGAGATCGAAAGACAAATCTGAAAAACACAAACTTGTTAAACATAAACAAACTGGGATCGAAAGATCAACACCTGTTTGAAGGATCAACAGGGTTCGAAAGATCTCTGTTGAATTTCGAACAATGTTTTCGAAAGATTCTCCAAAACGAAGGATCCTTATCTTTCGAAAAAGGACTGTACACCGAAAGATGATTTTGAAAGATGACTTCGAAAGACTCCCCAATCGAAGGATCCTAGTCTTTCGAAAATGAGCAGAAGACCGAAAGATATATGTTTCGAAAATATTCCTTGGAACGAAAGATAAGTCTCACACTTCGAAGGATGCTCGAAGGATGACTATCTGTCGAACCTCCTTTGGTCGAAAGATGATCTTTCGACTTCGAAAGATATCTTTCGAACTTGCTCTGACACAGTTGACAATGGTGACAGGTTGGTGAAAAGTTGACGGGTTGGTGAGAATTTTCGGCAGAAAGTATGTTCAGACCATATCTTTCAGGTCTGAATATGCAGGCTTTCACCAACCAGGTAAGGATCCCAATATTTTAATCAGATTACACTTTTCAATGCACAAACAAGTTGAATATTCAAATTTTAAGATCAAAAGTGTAGTTTTATGAAGAACACTATGAATATAGCAAGAACACTACCCAGAAAAACAAGAATTTCGGTGAACCGAAACTTTCCAAACACACAATTTTGCTAAAATGTTTAACAAAAACCAACAACTAACATGTAAGCATGAAGAATAACAAGGTTTTTAACAAAAACACCAAGCAAAAACAACAAGATTTTCAGAAAATAGTGAACTTTTAAAACCCGAAAAACAGTCCGAAAACTCTCGGTTTTAACAAGGAGAAGAGCCAAGGCTCTGATACCACTTGTAGGTCCGGCTAGGGGAGGATCTAGTCGCCTAATCCTTGTGTACAAACCAACCCGGTTGTGCGGAATCCAACCGAGATAGCAAACCGAGATAGAACACGCAAATAATCAACACACAAGACTCAACGATTAACACCACTTGTATTAAACGTATGAAAGGTCCGGTTACAGCTCAATGTTTACAAATCAGTCCTGTAAACTCTCTAAGTGTGTGTGTGTTCTCTGCTAACTGTCATCCCTCGAAATGAACACAATCACACGGGTATTTATACCCAAACACAGCAGGTCCGGTCGAAGGATCATGCAGACCGGTCGAAAGATCATCTTTCGACCAGGAACAGCTCGAATGATCAACATGTACCACGAAAGATGGGATCTTTCGTGGTCCATCTATCGAAAGCTATCTATCGAGCTCATCATCGAAGGATATAAGTGATCCTTCGATGACACATCCTTCGAACCAAACAAATTACAAACATAATGTTGACTGTTTGGCCAAGTCAAACCGGAGGATGGTTGACTTGGTCAAACTTACAGACTAACAAAGACATCGTTCAGTAACAAGACAAAATACAGACAAAGTACAGACACAAGTGCACCAACAATCATTGAGGTAATCTTCGTCAAAAGAAGCAATGATTTCGAGCTTCTTTGTTGTTACATTAGCCTTCAATTCAAAAGAAAAACATAAAAGTCTGTTGTATGGATAAAATCTAAATATAAATTAGTACATATTGTAAAAAAAAAATTTGCGAAACATCCATCCCTATCAGACTCGTATAATCAAATCTTCAGATCAGACCTTCAATCTCTGAATTGAATTCAAGACCCGTGAACCTATGGACATCTGTCACACCCTGGATTTCCCGTGCTGGTGGGCCCGGGAGTTTGGGGAATCAGCGTGATGATTGTATACCAATTTTACAATGCAACGAAAATAGGGAGTTACGTATTATTAAAAACTCCCAAAATTATATTATAACTTTTAAGTATCAATATTCGATACAAGGTATCTCAAAGGCGGGATCGAAATAAAATGGACTTTGAGACATCATGGATCTTTGGCATTAGAGTCACCAATTCCAAAGCTATAGACCGAACCTTATCCAGCCTATTGTCTAGGTTCATCACCGGTAAGTCAATCTTTAAAAAAAATGTTAGCTTTCACTGGTATATACAGTTAATCGACTCATTTTTAAAACATGTAATTGTCATTGGGACAAGTATCCTTGTTACCCGTTTTACATGCTTGTCACATTCGGGAACCAGTATGGAAACCAGTGTTGATCAATATGCACACCATATTTAGTGACTGTTAGGTGTATGCCTAGACCCCGCACTTACAGCCATTACAATAAATGAATCGGGGTACCCGGATACAAACCCCCAAATGCTTTATGTTAATCATGCAATATGGATTAAATCAGATTATCATCATTCTGAAAGCATTTAGCCCACTTCAGTACTCGAACCAAGGGGTTTCATACTATATCCCAAGATTTGATAAAAGTAGTTAAAAGTATTTTCCTGCACTAGCGGTTGAACCCAGCGTATTCGATTTGCAGTACAGTCGGACTCAAAGTTTATTGTCTTACGGTGCGATTACTGGAGGGCTCTATAGTCTAGAGTGAATGGAAATAATATCCATGAGAATCGTTTACGGGTCATCATAAGTCATTAAGACTTGACCAGTTAACGTGGATTTAAGCACGATTTTGCTAGATGAAGGGGTGACCGGATAGAATGTCTGTTATAACCATACGAGTGATGAGTCTCGTATAATATGGTTTGTTAACCTTACATTCCGATTTGAAAAGGTTTTGACCCGTTATGACTTTTTTATATGGCTTAAGCCATTTTAACGAGTCGTGTGCGTGTAAATATGGGTTCAGACGGGAAAATGGGTTCATGACAAGTCGAACATGTTAAATATATTTTTGTTGTGTTGTACAAACTGTTTTGATGTCAAAATACTACATTACATATGTTTAAAGTTCATCATTTGGTAATTACATAAAGCTGAGTTTGACTTTTACATAAGTCAGGTTTGACTTATCAATTTGATCCATTTAGATGTGATGATCACGAGTTATAAATGTAGGGTTTTATTCTCTACATTATGAAGACCATTTGGGTGAAATTTATTTGAGAATGGTTGACCAAAGGGGTCAGAATTGAAAGTCAAATAGTATGGTCAAACTGTTTGAAATTCTTGACACTCGAACGAATTTAAGCTATGAAACTAATTGCTATTGAAAGAGCTTAAGGAAAAGAACTTACCAACTTCAGAAGAAAATTTCAAAAGATCAAAAGAGGAGCTTGAAAAGCAGAAAGGAAGAACTCATACAAGACTTATGAGTGAAGTGTGTTTAGGATAAGAAATTATGGTGATCAAGGTTGCTATTTATAGCAATGGAGAAAGCATGAGAGGTGTCCAAGAGTGTTTAAGAGAGTCATTAGTGTCCAATTAGGTGTCACAATCGGAAGAGAATGTGACAACACTTTGAACAAGTGTCTAAATGGTGAAAAATGTTACTGCCAGCGATTTCACTATTGTCAGGTACCCCTTGTGGACCGCAAGGGGTAGGCCATACAATCCGCAAGGACCTCAGCACAACAAAAGTTTGGTTTTTGCCCTTTTCAGCTCCTCAACTTCTTCCTTTGCCGTTTTTGGCATTTCTAATCCTCAACTTTAACCAAGTTAATCTTGAGGAAGATTTCTAGACACGTGTCCTTAGAAATTTATCTAGAATAACCGAGTTGTTACAACATCGATCTTCATAACATGAATTAGTAAAGCTAAGTATGGGTAAATTTGTGTTTCAAACACTATTACACTTTAATCCTCTCATTTAAATTTCACTTTAAATCTCGCATCATTAACCAGATTATGGATAAATAGTTAGTATTTACACTTTAGCCCATTGTAAAATAACTAACTACCCCTCACAATTTATAAACGATCATGATTTTTTCGTACGTTAATATTTTTTAAAACCAATTACACATAAAAACGAGCATTTTATTATCTTTAGTTTGTTTGAGTATACTATTACTAGTTTTTAATTAAAAAATGTGATAGGAATTGAAACTGAAAGGTTCATAAAGGAAACTAAAGCGAAATCAACAAAAAATTGAATTAACTGAAAACCGATTAATCAAAAACCGGATATCTTTTTCTTGTACCATCGTTTAATCAGAATTAACCAAACCAAACCGAACCATTCATATTTTTATATATTTGTAGCTTTATACCTCCGGTTCATTTATTTCATATTTTATACCTTAATTTCAAGTATTTTTAAGCAAAGTTTTAGTCTAATTTGGCTTTAGCTATTAACCGAAATTAAAATATTTGAACCAAAAACCATCAATCTAATTGTTGATACAACAAATATAAGACCAACGGTAGTAGCTGGGCTGGTTAGGCAAAAGGGTTGAAGGGTTCAACTTTGCCTAACGCAGGTCGTGGGGTCCCCCCACGTTTGCAAGACGTGGAAGGAGATTCACTAGTTAGTTTTTGTTATTCGCTAAAGATCCTTCTCTGAAGTATATCCAGATTCAGATGTGGAAGCAAATAGAATGTGTGTGGTGGATGTGAAAAGGAGTGACTCGCATGTAAGCAAGTACTCGATATGAATGACCAGAGATTAGAGAATCAGAGCTGGCCAGGAGATGTTTTCTGAAGTAAATGAAGTGTCAATTTATAGGAGAAGACATCTCCCGAAGTAGAATTCATTTGACTAGTGATCCCGTTTGCAGTGAGGAGCTTACCCGTTTGGGGGTTAAAGCCTTTTGACCCCTGGATAATAGCGTGTGTTTTGCAGACCTGCTTTGCTTTTGCGGCTGTGAGTTGGTGAAACAATCCCTGGATGTGACTGGCCACTGTTTCCGTATTGCTCTTCCCCATCTCATAGCTTTTCAACCATTGAACCGTTTAACCCTTTGAGCATTTACGTATTTAGTCATTTTATTTAATCTTGGGCTACCCCCGTCATCAGCCCCCCAAGTCAGAGGTTTTTGGGTAATGAGCTCAAAGACTTCTGACTTTTATGCGTGTATTTTATTGCCTGAAGGTTTCAAGGGTTCGTTGCTTGAAGGCTTGAAAGGTTGAAGGCAATTAATATTTGAATTTGAATTTTTAAATAACTGACAATTGATTTGATTGATGTATAGCAGTTGATAGGGTGGCGGTTTTGCAGAAGTTACTGTTTGCCATTATTACCCCTATTGTAGGTTTATTTTTGTTTTATATTTGCATATTATATCCATTCTCTTCATAATTCCATCAAGTTTCTCCCTGCCATTTCCTTCCTCTTCTAAGGTTAGTTTCGGTTTCCTTTACACCTTGTATTCTTCATTTTCTGTTTTCAAAAATGGGTGCTCGTAAGGATGTAGCGAAATCTTTTTCCCGTTTAACACAAGAGATTTTGTATGGAATATGGTATTGATAGAAAGTTTAACCCAACTGCTCCTGCTTGTGATGTTCCTATTGATAAACCGACCCCTGGTTCGATTGCCCTTTACTGCCGTCATTTTGAGTTTTCGAATCTTCGTTATCCCTTTTCGTTTTTTGTTTTGAACTTGTTGGAGTATTATCGGGTTTCTTTTGGGCAAGTTCATCCGAAGGGGATGGCTAGGGTTTTGCATTTTGAGGTTTTGTGCCGTGCCCTTGGATATGATCCTTCCCTGTTACTCTTTCGCCGGTTTTTTCGTTTGGCTAAGAATGGCGATTGGTTTACTTTTGAAACATCCAAAGTTGACTCATGCCTTATTTCGTCCATGGTTACCACGCTTGGGGCTTGGAAGGATCGATTTTTCTGGGTTTCCGATGCTATTGTCCCCTTCAAGATGGTGTGGAGGCAACCGGATGCCGTTCTTAATGATCCGGGGCCCTCTGAGTCTGAATTCAATGATGTTTTTCTTAAAGCTATCCGGGAATGCCCTTCGAGGGTTCGTCCCTTTCCTGAACATTTGCTAGTTCTTTTAGGGGTTAGTAAAATCTGGGGGAATGTTGATCGGGATCCAGTTCTTATGAGGAGTGGCATGGGTATGCATTTTCCTTTTTTGCCCTTTTGCCTTTTTCTTGACTTATTACTTATGTGCTTTTGTTTTGCTCTTTGCAGTCATGTCTGCTTTGGATTTTATTAAGAGTGATGACACTTCTGATGTTGTATTTGGGGATGCTCCGTCTGTTCCTGGTGAGAATGTTGTGGTTAGAACTGTTGAGCAAAGGTTTGAGGGCTTGGGTTATGTTAGTGCTGCTACTGTTAAACGTTTTTCTAAGTCCAATATTCCCAAATCTTCAACCCGTCGATCTTCCCGTCGGCTGTTGAAAGCTGGTCCTCAATCCACTTCTACTGAACCAGTGGATTTGAGCGATGATGTTGAAGTTTCCGAAGATCAAGGTGGTGAAGCGGGTGATAAAGAATTGGTTGTTCATGGCAAGAAGGTTTCAGGCAAAAAGGTTGCTGCTACCCCTGTTCAAGGTTCTTCAAGCAGGGACGTTGAAGGGTTGGATCCAGAAGAGGTTTATGTGCCTAAGTGGTCGGTGAAAAATGATGATAGTTTTAAAGATGATGCTGTTTGTGAGGACGTTCTGAGTCACATTGCTCCTCCTTCAGTTCACGAGACCATCGCTGGGATGGATGATGACTTAATGTTATCCCGCATGATTTTGAGCACTTGCAACCTTGCTTCGATGCTTCCTCAAGGGATTGCTCGTTTTCGTCAACGAATGCGGGAATATGAAGAATTTTCAAAGAAGAAGGAAAAAATGAAATCTTCCATGGCCACGATGAAAAAGGAGATAGCTGGTTTTGCTGAGAAAGAGGCAGCGTGGGAAAAGAAGGTTAGTGATTTGAAAAAGATGCATGAGATTGAGATGAGTGATTTGAAAAAGAGCTTTGAGGCTGATAGGTTGAAGCTTAGGGCTGATCGGGAAACTTTTTTTGTTCAGCAACAGGCTTTTGGTAAGGAGAAAGAGGGGTTGAAGGCTTCGGTTGCTCGTTCTACCGCTGACAATCAGTGGTTAATTGAGCAAGGTTTCCAGCAGGTTGTTACTTACCTTTTACATTCCAAGGAGTTCAATTCTGCCCTTGGTGACATTTATACTAAGCTTCTCAACCTGGGGAAACACCAAGGCCTCATTGCTGGTTATAAGCTTCATGAATCCGGCCATCCTTTGGAGAAGTCGCCTCTATTTCGTCCCGAGGCTTCTGATGTTTTTAAAGGCTCCGTTGAGCAAATGGAGAAGCTGACCTATCCTTACATCCATCAAGTTTCTGCTTGTTTTGGTAAGCCTCTTGCTGTGTTGCAGGACTTGAAACCGGAGGGTCTAAATGAAAAGGTTTGTGCTGAAATCTTGGGTTCTCTTTCAAGGAAGAGATCCTACTCGGGGGATAGTGATGATACCCTTTCAGGTCAGCCGGATGTTCCCAAGGATGCAAGCTTGGAGGCTTCAGCGGTGGGTGGTGATGGAGGTTTGAAGACTAAGAAGCTGAAGAAAACAAAGAAGGCCAAGGGCGAAGGTTCTGGAGTTTCCAAGTCTGTTGATGCTTGATTCGTAGCTTTCTTAGCACTAAAAACGATTTATGGTTTGTTATCTTAAACAATACTAGGTTTTCAGGAACCCTTAAGGCTCCTGTTGGTTGTGTTTAAGGCCTGCATGGCCGTTTGAACAATGATTAGCCTTGCAAGTTACTAGGACTTGCTTTAACTTATGTTTTGAAGTCTTTTAGGACTTTCTATGTCATGGTACGATGTTTTAACTTTCTTCTTTATGTTATGTTTTTAGACTTGTGCTTGCTTTTGTTAAGGCAGCCTGTTTGGCTTTAACATTCCAAGCTTTTTGGCTGTCTGTTAGTAGGTTGAAGCCTTTAGGGTATCGAGTTGTTACTCGGGTGGCTTGAAGCCTTGAAGGCTTCTTAGTCTTGTGACCTGACTTGGTTTGTATCTTTGTGGTTTTTGTCCAGTGATTTTGTTCTTTTAGATTTTCTTTGTCTTTTTGTAACTTTGTCTTTGTCGGGTTTGTGCTTCCCTTATGTTTTTTATACCTTAAAGGGTTCAGTGCTGCAGACACTTAGCCTTGGTATTTTCAACAAGAAGATATAGCACCTATCCTTTTTATCATTTCATTGCTTTTCACTTGACTTTATAAGCCTGTTTGTGGATAATATTTCAAGTCTTATGGAACATTTGGTGTAGGCTGTTCATACCCGTCTATGAGACAATTTTATTTTTTCTTAACAAGTCTCTTGGAGTTGTATTGACTTAGGAACTCACCCCTTATATAGGCTCATTCAACCCTTGAACCTATTGAGCGATGTGGCCTGGGAGCTCATCCCCTTACATGGCCCTTGCCATGGAGTTTTTTGCTAGGTTCTCAACCTGATCTTAGGATAGAAAGACAAGTTTGATAAAACAACTTCATTCATTCAAGCAATACTTGCTTTTTACAAAAGGTGTTCATAGTGTTGTTCGAAATACATTTTGATATAAACCAAACTTTCCTGTCTAAACATGGAACCTTTTCAGGGTTTTGCCATTCCAATGCCTTGGAAGCCTTTTGCCTTCTGCATCTGCTAGCTTGTAGGATCCACCCTTGTGTGCTTCGAGGATGGTGTATGGACCCTCCCATTTTGGGCCAAGCTTTCCTTGATTTTCCTTTTTGCTAGCTGCATTGTTTCTGAGGACCAGGTCCCCTGGCTTGAATCGTTCGTTCTTGACTTTCTTGTTGTAGTAGGCTTCCATTTGTTGCTTGTATTTGGCTTCTTGGATCGCAGCTTGATCTCGTGCTTCCTCTAGGAGTTATAAATTCAACATGGTCTCTTTTTGGTTTGTTTCGGGATCCATGTTGACGATTCGTTGGGTTACAACTCCTATCTCAGCGGGGATCACAGCCTCGGATCCAAATACCAAGCTATAAAGTGTTTTCTTGTGGCTTGTTTTTTCGGTTGTTCTAATTGCCCATAGGACACTAGGCAATTCCTCAAGCCAATTGCTTTCGTATCTTCCCAATCTTGTCTTGATACCTTCCACTATACTTATATTCGTCCTTTCAACTTAACCATTTGATTGCGGATAAGCCACTGAGCTAAAGACCTGCTCGATTTTGTATTCCTTGCACCAAACGCTGAAAGGCTTCTCAGCAAATTGCCTTCCGTTATCAGTGACAAGTACTCCCGGCAATCCATAACGGCAAATGATGTTCTCCCAAACAAAGTCAATGACTTATTTTCCCGTAATCTTAGCAAGTGGTTTGACCTCGGGCCACTTGGTGAAATAGTCTATTGCCACCAGCAAGAATTTTACTCCACCTTTGCTTGGGGGAAATGGACCAACAATGTCCATTCCCCATTTATGGAATGGCCATGCCGAGGTTATCGGGACTAAGTCATGCTTAGCACTTTTTGGGATTGGTGCATGAATCTGGCAAGCATCACATTTCTTCAATTCTTCAGCTGTGTCGCGATGCATTGAGGGCCAGAAATATCCGAGGTTCATGAGCTTTGCAACCACCGACCTAGCTCCAAAGTGAGCTCCGCATACACCTTCATGAATTTCTTTGATCAAATACTTACTTTGCTCGGGACCGACACATCTTAGCAAGGGAGCAAGGTAACCCTTTTTGTAAAGGGTTTCTCCTTGTAGTATGTATTGCCTTGCCTTGATTTCAACCCTTTTAGCTTCCACCTGATCATTGGGTAATTCACCATTTTTAAGGAACTTTTTTATGGGAGTCATCCAGTTTGGATCTTCTTCGGTAACTACATCTTGAACTTCCAATTCATCGATTGATGGAGCCTTCAACACTTCTATCAGCACCTTCTTGGTAAGGTGGGCAAAAGTGAGAGATGCGAGCTTACTTAAGGCATCGGCCTTTTTGTTTTGAGATCTGGGGATCTGTTTGATGTTGCAAGCTTGGAAGGTACTCATCAGTTCCTTGGATTTTTCTCTGTATTTTTTCATGTTGGGCTCCTTGGCTATGTAGCTATTATTTACTTGGCTTGAGACCAGCAACGAATCTGTAAACACTTCAAGCTTTTCAACCTTCATCTCTTTAGCCAGCCTTAGGCCAGCTATTAGTGCCTCATATTCAGCCTCGTTATTGGTGGTCTGAAAATCAAAACGGAGAGCATATGTGAATTCCAACCCTTTTGGGTTGATCAAAATTAACCCAGCCCCTGACCCTTCAACACTTGAAGCCCCGTCGGTGAAAAGCTTCCAGGCTTCAGGGTTGGAGGGTTCAGTGATGGTGGTGTTTACTTCGGTGGTCACTTGGTTTGGGACTTCCACAATGAAATCAGCCAAGACTTGGGCCTTGATAGCTTTTCTTGGGACATAGGTGACGTTATGTTCACCCAGTTCTATGGCCCATTTGGCTAACCGTCCCGAGTTTTCAGGTTTTTCAAGCACACTCTTGATGGGTTGGTCGGTGACCACTTGTATGGGGTGTGCTTGGAAATACCTTCGAAGCCTTCTGGCTGTTTGAACTAGAGCTAGGGCAAGTTTTTCAAGGGGAGGATATTTCGTTTCAGCTAATTTTAAAGTTTTGCTGAAAAAATAAACGGGTACCTGGGCTTTTTCTCGCTCAATGGTGAGGACTGCACTTATGGCCTCGTCAGCGATTGAGAGGTACACCGATATCAACTCCCCAGTTTTAGGTGCCGCAATATCTGGTAGGGAAGCTAGATGTTGCTTCATCTGGTTGAAAGCTTCTTCAGCTTCTTCAGTCCATTTGAAATCTTTCTTATCTGAGCAGTTCTTAAGCGTTTTGTAGAAGGGCAGAGATCTTTCGGCCAACTTTGAGGTAAAACGCTTCAAGGCTGCAAGCTTCCCGTTTAAGCTTTCAACCTCCTTCTTGGTTTTTGGTGGCTTGGTTTCAAGGACAGCTTTCACCTTGTTTGGGTTAGCCTTGATGCTTTGTTTCCCGACAATGTGACCCAAGAATTTTCCTTCCTCAAATCCAAACGAGCATTTTTCAGGATTGAGCTTCATGTTGACTTTTCTGAGGTTCTTGAAAGTTTCTTGAATGTCGTCGAGCATTTGGTACTCCGTCTTGCTTTTGATTACCAAGTCGTCGACGTATGCCTCCATGTTTTTACCAATTTGGCTTGCAAAGGCTTTGTCAACGAGTCGTTGGTAGGTTGCTCCGGCATTTTTGAGACCAAAAGGCATCTTTTGATAACAAAAGATCCCTTTGTCCGTGTGGAAGGCTGTTTTTTCCTCATCCTCTTCCTTCATGAGGATTTGGTGGTAACCTTTGTATGCATCCAGAAAGCATTTGAACGAGTAACCGGTGAGGGAGTCAACCTTGAGATCAATTTCCGGTAGTGGATAGCAATCCTTAGGACAAGCTTTGTTAAGATCCTTAAAGTCTATGCACATCCTCCAAGAGTTTTCGGGTTTCTTGACCATAACCGGGTTTGCAACCCATGATTGGTATTTGACTTCTCGGAGAATACCGGCTGACACAAGCTTTTCAACCTCTTGGCAGGCTGCTTGACTTCTCTCAGGTGCCAGGCTTCTTTTCTTTTGGACCACCGGCTTTACATCTGGTGGTATTCTTAACTCATGCTCAGCAATGTTCCGAGGGATCCCTGTCATATCTTCTGGACACCAAGCGAAAACATCGCTGTAATGTGTTAGCAGTTTTTTGAGATACGAAAGGGTCTCTTGGGAAAGGTTTGGATTAACCCTTATTCTTTGTTCAAGGTACTTTGGATTTATGACCAACCTCTGCCTGTCTTCTTCACTGTTTGAGCTTTCACCCTCAACCATGTACGCTTCTTGAGAGGGTTGAAGGGTTGCTATGCCCTTCTCGGTAGGAAATTTGACTGTGCCATGGCCAACAGATACGGCCATGTAGAATGCACACTGCCCTGGTCTTCCAATGATCACGTCATAGCTTGAGGGGATGTTGATAACTACAAAGGTGAGCGTTTGGGTTCTTTCCTTCAAACCTTCACTGAAACGAACATTAAGTGTCAGTTGCCCTAAAGGCTTGAGAGGTATATCGGCGATACCTTTTATAGAGGTTCCAGGGGGTTGAAGCCTTGAACGTTCTTCATTACTCAAGCGGTTGAAGAACTTTTCGAACATGATTTCAGTGGCTGCCCCAGTGTCTATGTATGCCCTACATGTTTGTAACGTTCCCATGGTAGCTTCTACCACAAGAGGATTAGAGAGAGGGTCCTTCTCCGTTGGGGGGAAGCAGACACACTGAAGCTCCCAAGCTTCCAACCGCTGTCTTTTATGAGGAACCCTTCCATCGAAATCCACCATGTTGACTTCCCTACCCTTTCCTTCAGCCATTTTGTCCCGGACTCCCTTTACCAGATGAGCGAGTTCTCCGGACTTAACGGCCTCTTCAATTCTTTTCTTAAGTTGGAAGCAATCATTGGTGTGGTGACCTTTTTCTTCGTGAAACTCACAGTATTGGGTGGAGTTCTCGTTTTTCCTGCTTTTGGGGAGAGGCCTAGGAGGCCGAAAGTTTTGCTTAACCTCTTCCGTTGCAAGGATTTCTTGAGGGGTCTTTATGAGGGGAGTGAAACTTATGCCTTTCTCCCTGCTAGAAGGGTTCCGGTCTTCAGACCTTCGAGGGTCTAAACCCTTTGACCGCTTGTCATAGGAGTTAAAGTTTCCCCTTTTTCTAGCCGGACTATTGCTTCGCCATCCGGATCCCCTTTTTCTTTGTTCTTTAATGTCTACTGCCTCCTCTCCCCGGATGTGGGCTTCAGCCCTTTCGAGAGCTTCTTCCAAAGTCCTGGGCAAGGACTTGTTGAAATCTCTTGTGAGATACTTAGAGGTGATGGCATTCATGAAACCAGCCACTCTCATTTTTTCATCTGCCCCTACATAAGTCAGACCTTCCTTCTTGTATCGTTCAATGAACGCGCGAAGACTTTCATCGTCACGTTGTTTTATCTGGAAGATCACTGTTGCGTCTTTAACATATCGCCTTTGTTGATAGAAATTGGCCAGAAAACCCTTACTAAGATCATCAAAGCTTCGAACGCTTTGGGCAGGTAAGTCGTTGAACCAGATTCTAGCTGATCCAACAAGGGTTTACATGAACATTAGGCAACATTCAGCGTTTGACCATTTCTCTATCCTTGCTGCACCGGTGAAGATCTGAAGATGATCCTCAGGATCTTCAGTCCCATCATACGTCCTGATGTGGGATGTCATCTTAATCTTTGCTTGGAAATCATAATCGGCTATCTGCTTTGAAAAGCATGAAAGGTTACTCGGCTTATATGGTTTAGCCAAGTCTTCTTCAGCCCTTGCATCCATATTAATGTCATTGCCGTTGTTTCCCTGAGTGGCTAGCACCTGATTAATAAAGTGTTGCCACGGGAAATTGGCCATCATCTGGGTCATCACGTTGGGCATGAGGTTGAAGCCTTGAAGGCTTCCTGGGCCAACTGAGCAGTTTATTCCGAGAGGAGTGCTCATAACAGCACTTCGTGCCAAAGGGAGCACGGACAGGGCTTGCTCCCACGTGGTTGTTATAGATGCTGGATAGCTCGTTACTGGGGACTGTAGGAGCTGGTCAAGGGTTAGCTCATGTCCCAAAGGAGCACCACTAGCAATCGGTTGGGAAGAGAAGATAGGATGCACCGTAGGATTTGTCATAGTGGACAGATAAGGGTGAGGGTTTGAAGGGTTACTGGGACCAGCCTCACTTCTTGTTGTAAAAGGAGGGGGAGGTGGTCCGGGAGACAGCGTTGGTTCAGGTTCATCATAGTCTAAACGAATCCTCACTCCTTTTTCTCTTTCTTTACTCACATGTTGGTTGAGAAGGGACCTCAACTCAAGGAAATTGTTGGCAACCCCTTCAGGGGTGAGTTCAACACGTGCTGGGGCGTCAGAGACACCGATATTGGGAGATGGAACCCTGGATCTGGACGGGGTTGGCGTATTGAAGGTGAGGAACTCGGGTGTGCTCCCCGGAGTTGAGAAAGAAGTTGGTATAGCCACGTGAGCTTGGCTACTACCCGGAGTAGAAGTTTTTGGAATCTGATTTACTTCTTCCGGGGATCCACTTTCAGACATGGTGATTTTAAGTGAAGAGAGTTACACTACTAGGTCTTTTCGAGAAGAAATAGCGGCGTAGCCCCACGGTGGGCGCCAACTTGTTGATACAACAAATATAAGACCAACGGTAGTAGCTGGGTTGGTTAGGCAAAAGGGTTGAAGGGTTCAACTTTGCCTAACGCAGGTCGTGGGGTCCCCCCACGTTTGCAAGACGTGGAAGGAGATTCACTAGTTAGTTTTTGTTATTTGCTAAAGATCCTTCTCTGAAGTATATCCAGATTCGGATGTGGAAGCAAATAGAATGTGTGTGGTGGATGTGAAAAGGAGTGACTCGCATGTAAGCAAGTACTCAATATGAATGACCAGAGATTAGAGAATCAGAGCTGGCCAGGAGATGTTTTCTGAAGTAAATGAAGTGTCAATTTATAGGAGAAGACATCTCCCGAAGTAGAATTCATTTGACTAGTGATCCCGTTTGCACTGAGGAGCTTACCCGTTTGGGGGTTAAAGCCTTTTGACCCCTGGATAATAGCGTGTGTTTTGCAGACCTGCTTTGCTTTTGCGGCTGTGAGTTGGTGAAGCAATCCCTGGATGTGACTGGCCACTGTTTCCGTATTGCTCTTCCCCATCTCATAGCTTTTCAACCATTGAACCGTTTAACCCTTTGAGCATTTACGTATTTAGTCATTTTATTTAATCTTGGGCTACCCCGTCATCACTAATCATATAAACTAAACTGAACTGATTAACCAAAAACCGTCAATCTAACCAAATAAACCGAACCGATTAACCGAAAATCGATTGATTAATAATATAGACTAATCAATGACTTCACTTTTGTGTTCAGTTGAGAATATAAACCGAAGTGACTGAACCATACACACATTGATTGTGTCTATGTTTCTTGTCGCGTCACGCGAGCAACTTATATATTTGGTGTGAGTCTCTTGATTAAAAATCTTAAACATGAACGTTAAATGTCATTCATGCCCGATCTAGTCCATAACAATTAACTTGTGTGCCGTTTTTTCTCCAGGTTCAAACTTCTGTCACACCGTCTTAACATTAACGAAAACCGTCACTAACCGTTAACCACGGCCACGTTTCTAAACACCATTCGACTTTCACCCATTAACCCCGCTAAACGGCAACGTTAACTCACCATCATATTCGTTAGAATAAACCAAAATTATACGTTTTCTGTCTCAGTATCTCTCAATCTTTCAACGGTCAAACTTTCTTCAACTCATGCTTTCATAGTTTCATTCAGGTTTTCTATTTTTCTTTTAGAGTTAAATGTCATTTTAGTCCCTGTGGTTTGAACGATTTTGCTAGTTTAGTCCAAAGGTTTATTTTTCGTATGTGGGTCCAAAAAGGTTTCACAATTGTAATTTTAGTCAACTGGGTTAACTTCATCCATTATTTCTGTTAAGGGCAATTCCAGGCCCGGCTTTGTGGGCTGGGTAGCCCGGGCAGACACCAAGGCCCAAAAGGTTTATAGGCCCAACAAAAATTTAGAGTCAAGATTTTTAAATGAGCATTGTTATCTTAAATGTTTAATAAATGACTTTAGTAACAAAAATGAAGCTAGTTCAATGGTTAAGATACTCAAATTTGAAAACTAAAGTCATGAGTTCTAAACCCTTCCTTCACATTTTTATTTCCTAAACAATTTTTAGTTAATCCCATGCATTTTTTATTTCCTAAACTGTTTTGAACTATCAATTCACTTAATTAATTAACTCTTCGATCTTGTTAACAAGATGATTATATGATTAATTAGTTAATGTTTTGGGTTATAATCTTGATGTCATGAGTTCAAACCCCATGATTAGCATGTCGTATTGTGGTTTCTTGATATATATTTGATGAGTTTATAGTATACCAATTTTTTTGTTTCGCTCGGGGCACAATTTTTTTTTTTAATCATTTTCGGAGACGGCCCTGGGCAATTCGGTCATTTTATATGTGATTCTGTTAACTAGAAGGGCAATCCGGCCATATAAAATGACCGGATTGCCCTTCTCATTAACAGAAATAATTGATGAAGTTAACCCAGTGGACTAACATGGCAACGGTGAAACCTTTTTGGACCCACAGACGAAAAATGAAACCTTTGGACTAAACTGGTAAAATGGCCCAAACCACAGGGACTAAAATGGCTCTTTGTTTTATTAATCAGTTGGTGTTTGTTGATTTTAACTAGTTATATGTTTCTTTCTATCTCTATATGTGTTATTGAATATTATTGTTGAATTGTTATATAGAAAGTAAACTGAATTGGGTTTAGCCTGTTGGATTTGTTTTTATCTGTTTTTTTTTTAACATCCAACAAAAGCCCCGCCACCCGGGTACATCCATTGGCAAAAAGGCCACCCGCGCCTGCGATCGCAAATGGCGTTGATGACCCGGCCCGTCACCAATTCCAGAGGAAACCCACCGCCATGGTAAAACCCCTCCCCTAGAGAAAGTCACCGGTATCACTAGAGCATTGTCCCTTTGGTTGTTTTGATTTGATTTATGTTTATATTTTAGATCTGTGCTTATTTGGTAGGAATTTATATAGTCATTATGGATTCTGATATGTATTTTAGTTGTGAAGGTTTTAGAGTTATGAAGAATTATGATATTTTGTGTTTTTAGGGGAGAATTTGATATGGGTAAAGTGGTACAGAAGAATTTTGTTTTGAGAACAAGGAACCGACGGCTGCATCGAGCTCGTCGATTTCGGAAGGTAGTAGCGGCATTGTTCTGCCTAAGTCGCCTCGGGTTTCTAGTCCTAGTGCCACATTACCGCGTCATTGGTATGGTTATCTCTATCCGCTTGTGTCGTTGATATCGGATGCTCATCTTGCAAGTTATATGTTGATTTGTTTAAGTGAATGGCATTCGTAAAGTGTAAGTAATAACTTGTGTATCTTATGACAAACTTTTGATGGATTGTGTAGCAAGTGAAGGGAGGTGTTGGAGAATTAGGGTTTGGATCTTTTAAATAGGATTGATCACTACAATGAATTTAATTCCATGTTGGTACATGCAGGGTTTATGTACTTGCAGTAGTCTACATACAGTCTCTTAATATAAAAGTTAGGCTTAGCAAAGGTGCATCCGTTTGTTCACTTATGTTGAACCAAGTTCATGATGTTATTAATGCTGTACACGCAGCACATTTAACATTTCTCAATACAGAATCTAACATAGAATGTTCGAATCTGGGAGCTACTAATTTGTTAAACTCCTCCCGACTAGCAAATTTCTTGGTTGACAATGAATCTTTTAACCGACTAGACAGGCCTCGGCATACAAAAGACCCAACAAAGAATCATTATATACAGGTAAAACCGATTACAAGCGGCCAACCTTAAACGGCAGACCCACATTTTGAAAAACAGTGATCTCACCACCCAACCCTGCAGTCACGATCACAAACCCCCATGCTGTTGCTTGGATGGTCTTGTGACCATGGTTACTACCCCACCCTGGAGATGACATGGTGCTCGGTGAAGGTGATGCCATTTCATCAAGCCTGCCCGATGAACCGGTGGCTGCTGAGCTGAACGACTCACACGGCCCTACGCTAGAGTCAGCATGGGCTTGGTGGTCTGTGTCATCAACGTTATCTGTTGAGGGATTACTCTTTTTAGGAATTGGTGGCAGTGGTGATGCGGATCATTTGCTTTGGCCACTGTCATCGGCGCCCGGTGGTGGGAGTGTGGTGGTGGACTTTTTTGCATGTTTTTTGGAATGCATTGCGACAAATGGTTGTTCGAGTTTGCTAATTCCTGGCCATGGTGCTGTAACGGAAACTTCTTTACAAGGGAAGTGTTCGTAAGATTTAATGATTGGATGTTTGTGTTTCGCTTTGGGTTCTTCGTGCCTCCAAACGTATACTTGTGAATCTTCGCTAGCACTGATTATGTATTTTCCATCGGGACTAAAATCAGCTGAAAATTGGCTGTTAATGTTCTTGTAACCTGTGACAAATCAATAGTCAGTAGTACACGTTGACTTTTAAAGTCAAATTCATGTTAAAACTCATCTGGTTTGACCTGAAAGTCAAACCATGCATACCTTTGTATTTCTGAACGAGTTTTGTTCCGTCTAAGATCCTAACCCTCGAATCGGCTGATGTCACGAGAACTTCAGATGGGTTCGATGTGGAAAACTGCAAGTCAACATGATTTATTAGTTTGACGTTAACGAATCGATCGGGTAAAGTTAAGTGTAAGGGCGTATCAGTACCTGAAAACCGGTTATCTTTTTAGGCTGTGGCTTCTTTTTAGTTTTCAATTCAACTTGATCCTTAGGCTCAAGCTTGCAATCTAAGATTGAAAATAAACTAAGAGGCGCATATACGATAATTTATTAAGTATCAGAAGCAGTTATAGGAACGGTATGCACCCGCAGTGTTGTAAAATCGACAGATCCCTTTATGAGAACCAACAACCGAAACCTGCATTTATACAAACATAAACCATTCAGTCATTCACTGACTTTCAATCTACGACTAGAGAAAACTAGTCGATTTTGTAGATCAAAATTACCTTGCCATCGCTGGAATAGCCAACAGCGGTTACCATTTCATGCAGATCGATCCAGTCCGTGACATGTCGATCTGGAATGTTCCAGATTCTAACCTTGGCATCTAGTGAACCGCTTATAAAGTAGTCATCATCAGCTGGATTGAACTGAATGCAAGTCACTGTGATTCATATAAGTTACATGGTTAAAAAAACATTGTATTTTGCGATTAACAGTTTAAAAAAAAACATGTTTTGACTTGTTTTGATGCTCGTACCGTAATCGGTATGAGAAAACAGCTTCAGACAGTCCTTGGTCTTAATATCCCATAGCCTTACTGTCTTGTCCATTGAAGATGAAAGCAAGAGCTGCCATAAACATAAAATGTGAACTTTTGGTGGTAAAAAGCTAAGTTTATAAGAACTAAAAACTTTATAGATTTAAATGACCTGAGACTTTGACCAGGATAGGTCCAGGACATCATCCAGATGACCATTCAAGGTGCAAAACGGCATTTCCGACAACCCGAAAACAGTTTCGGGCACATGAACATAGTCCGGAATCGCTTTCTTTTTCTTTGCTTTCTTCTTCTTCTCTGTCGTTGAATCGGGCAACGGTGGCCTACAGTCAGGACTAGCCACCATAGCCATCGGGTGAGCCGGCGTGCTACCAGCTGAACTCGAATCATCTCCACCTTGCATCGCCCTTACATCGAATTCTTGCACTTCCCATATATGAATCACTTTATCCTCACCAGCAGTCGCCAGATAATGCCCGTCGTGCATGAACTTCATCGTCCAAATCGATCCTTCATGACCCTTTATCTCTTGACTCCTATGCAATGCTGTAAACTCCTTATACGGCTTCCCATGAACTCGTGCTTTCACCCATTGCGAAGACGGTTTTTGCTCACATGTTGATGCTGCATTACCATCTTTCATCGAAGGCGAAGCACTCATCATCGAACCCCTTTCCTTATCCGTCTTCGACCCACCTATCGACCCCAACTTCATGTTCTTAAACAATGCAGCCCCTTTCTTCTTACTTTTCTTGAAACTCTTCTGAAACGACGAATTCCCACGCCTCAACTTCCGATCATCGCTACCCCCCTTCCCCGACAACTCCTTCACCTTCGGCGATCGCCCTGCATTCTTCTCAAACTCCTCTGTCGTAATCTCCTTCCCCGTCTCCACATCACTCAACTTATTCCAATCCCCTTCCCCATCCACATTCGACTCCTTAACTATAAACTCCTTCCCCGTATCGAAATTCTTAATCACCAAAATCGACTCTTGTCTCCCCACCCCATTCGTGTCATCACTATCATCCGTATGCTCCTTCGCCACGAAAATCCTCCTCTGCTGTCCTCTTTTAAACGACGACAACGCAATGAGCGGGTTGGCAAACCACGAGGACGTCCGCGTAAGGCGTTGCTTCGACACCGAGCCAATAATCTCTTCTTTCCTCTTTTTAGCATCACCAACAGATGTGTTTATACTCCCATCTGATCTCGACCGCATTAGTAACCCATCCGAAATAACCGAAATGACCGGATTGCACTCGCATTCACCTTCGGCTTCTGTCGTCTCATCCTTGTCAGCATATTTTGGAGAGACAGAAACCGGGGACAAGGAGTCTTTCTCCTCCTGCGAACATGCGACGTTCGCAGGAGGAGGAATATCCGTTTTACGCGATAATATTGGTGTGGCGGGAGGTCTGTTAAAAAGATCTTCTTCATTGGTGCCTAAGCCCATGCCTTGAAGGAGACGACGTCGTCTGTCAGAGATGGATTCGGGTGTGGTCATCCACATGTCGTATTTACCCGAGTGGAACTCGGAGAAGATGGAGGAATCGGTGAATGACATGCTGGTGTCTTCGAATGATTCTTCTTCGTCGGACGATGAAGAAGCGTCGAAGAAAACGTCGTCATCGTCGTCGAGGTCTTCTATTGCGTCCCAGTTCATCGTCATGGTTCTTCGGCTTTCCATTGTTGTAACGTAACAGAATTGCAGCGGATTTGAAATTGTAAGAAGATACAGAATTGTTTTGAAATTATGAATTGGATTGAAAATGAAAGAGGGTTTGTTTTGAGGGGGGAATTGGTGATTGGAAGAGAGGAAATCATGGAGAATTTATTATGATTACGTTATTACTTCTTTAAGTTGTCACGTTGGGACATGCAAATTGTAAACTAGTGAGATTCTATGGCAGAGTTCTATTGTTTAATTCGTTACGGTATCAGTATAAACATGAACTAAAATAAGATAATTCAAAGAAACTAATTTAACAAAATCTTTATGAATATTTTAAAGTTCGTAAAATAGCTTTTTTTAAACAAATGCCTTTGTCATAAAGCCTAAAATAGGGCAGCTTTTTCAAACGTTTATTATACTTAGAGATGAGCACGGTACTCGTTTGATACCAGGTATTGATACCGGTCCAGTACCGGTGTTTTACCCGTAAATACCCGTACCGGTACCAAAAAACAGGGAAAATGAGAACCTATACCGGTACCGAATATACCCTGTACAGTACTGGTACCCAGTACCAAATGCTCATCCCTAATTATACTCCATATTGTTTTATTTTTATTAAACAACAAAATTTCCGTAATCATATTTACTCCATTAATCTATAAAATTCAACAAAAAACAAAAAAAAAATGTTAAACACAATTACAGCAGTGAATCAATAATAAAGACAGTTGCAATGCCTTTATAAACCATATTTACTTGCACTGTCTAGGCCTGAAATTTTGGGTACTTAAAAGATCAGCTATAAGTTTCTCAAGTCTCTTTGAACTCAAAGTTGGTCTAACAACATCTATCTTCCCCAAAATGACACTGCTTTGGTCTGATCTCTTTCCCAAAAGCTCTGTGTCAATTTTGTCAAGAACGGGGTCATCCTTTGAAAAAGAATGGGCAAAGGGGGCCCCACTCTCGAGCATGTCAGGGAAGTGTTGTATCGTGAGATTTACAGGGTACTGCTTTGGCGGGTTGTCCCATTTAATGTAGTGCATGTCGTGGTTGACGGTTGTGTTTTGGTAGTCTTTATGGTTACATATAACGGTGTGGAAGTAGCCCTCGGGCGATGACAAGAAGTTAGTGTAATACATTAGAAGCGTACGAGGAAGATTGTCCCATCCCCATACACAAAACTCTAAAAAGGGTCGGGTTAGCACAACCCAGGCAGAACCTGTTGAACAAAATATAAAAAATTCTCATAAATAATGTTATTACAATTAATATTAGCTTATTGATATATATAGCCAACACAAACAGAATGAAGATAAGTTATCATAGTACCCATGAACAGCTTGAATGAAGCGGGCATGGATCGTTTCTCTTTGGCCCAGAATACGCCAGATTTTTTTGAATGGTACAAACCAGGATCAATGATAATTGGTCTAGCCCTTTGAAACCTGCAAACGTTAGAAGTTCGTAAATTGAAATTATCATTGTTGTTTTATGCAGCGTATCAAAGTGATGGATCAAGTATCAACTGTAAACCCACTCTTTCCAGCCGATGTTGGTTGTGTGCTCAAGAAAGTTTAAATCACGTGGCAAGTAGGAGAAAATGTGGAGGATATCTGAAAAACAAACAAAAATTAAGAGGAAAAAAATCCAAGATACATGGAATCAACTTAATAATGTTACAAAACTTATATGGTCTTTATGCATATGGGTAGAAAGGACACAAGTCACAACCAGTGTTGGGTTGTAGACTTCTCGACACCAGTAAAGGCAGTCGGCCCTTATGGGTTTTAACCCTAACTGTGTAGTCTATATAATAATCTCTTATACTTGTAATGTTCAACACCTCAATAAAAATATCCTAGTTGTCACCCGTGGACGTAGGTCAGTTTAGACTGAACCACATATATCCCCGTATTCGTTTATTGCTTTCGCATGTCGTGTTCGTATTCGTGTGTGTACTCATTCCTAACAACCAGATTTTCTGGTACAACTCCACTTATGGAGAACATATAAGGCTATGTAAAAGGGGGTTAGTTAAAAAAAGAATGACACTTGATTTCTAGAATGTTTTTGCACTAAAAAGGATTGTATGGGATGCAAAATACAAGTTATTATGAGAAGCTACCGTTTCAGTTTTAATATATATACCCTCGAATAATATAGTGACCCCTTGAAAGTATTCTTGAAAAAATATAATTATACGACCAAACCTGCTGGTTTTGTAGTAATTATTTAGGGTGTGTTTGGTTTATAAATGGGAATGGGTTTCTAAAAAAAGGAGAGAAAAACCTATGAAGAGAGAATAAGGGAATGAAGTTTCGAAAAAACCCACCAAACAGGACAGGACGGGTTTGCAAAAACCCTTATACATAGTTTTGCAAGACACGTCCCCTACAAACAAATACCAACTAGTAACTAGTAACTATCACTTTCATACCCATTCCGAAATCCTCAAACCAAATACCCCCTAGTATTAAGCATCCCTTACATGGTCTAAAGCAATGTAGGCATGTAGCATATGTTTTTGGGGAGGCGTCTAGTTAGCAAATCAAAACGATTATCTAGATTTTTTTTGTTTGGATATTCAATTTCATACACAACCAAAAGGCAACATAAAGTGACTAATTACACTTGTTAAAACGACCTAACTTGAAAACCTTTTACTCTCATGTATCTCCATTTTTTACAAGAGTGTCACTTTTTGTCCAACCTTTCTTAGATGATTAGAATTTGCCAAACACTCGAACAACATATCATTACAACTTCAAACAACAAAAACACATTCAATCACTATCTTCTACAACCCATTTTCTTACAATCAATGATCTTAAACACACCGATTCTTCAAAATCGCATTATCACTCAAAACAGTTAAACTAGAAGAATCCAAACACCTCCATATAGTCAAGTTTGACCAGAAGTCACAATGGTTGTTAATCCATTCATGATAAAAATAAAGGTTCAAGGTATTAAACTATCAATAGAATTTACAAGAAATTAATCAATAAAGATACACAAATATCTCTCTATATACGTGTGCGTAAAAAGAAAAGGCCATTCAATAATCAATATACAACCAATTTTAAGAAGAGAGCCATCTAAACCGAGTAAATACATGTAAGTATTGTTTTATTTGTGACACATAAAACAGTTATGTAATCGCGCAACCGTCTAGCTTCCTATCTCCCAAATCCAGTGTACAAATTGTTCTCACATTTTCATTTACTTTAATTTAAATTAGTAGACACATTACAATATTAGGGGCTGTTTGTTTAGCTCTTAATGATTCAGACATCTTACTGGTTCAGCACTTAATGGTTCAGACTGTTTGTTTCGCGAGCAGATGTCTGAATGGTTCAGACATTTGCCTCTGAATAATTAAGCATTATACTGAGTCTGAATGGTTAAGGCATCTAATCTGAATTGGTCAGACATTTGCCTCTGAACGGTTAAACATTATACTGGCTAGCAATGGTTCTGACCTCTTACTGGTTCAGCACTTAACCATTCAGAAGTTGCCAAACAGCCCCTTACACAAATGGATAACTACTTAAGGGCTGTTTGGCAACATCTGAATGGTTAAGTGCTGAACCAGTAAGAGGTCTGAACCATTAACAGCTGAACCAGGTCTGAACCATTAAGAGTCTGTATAATGATTAACCGTTCAGAGGCAAATGTCTGACCAATTCACACTAGTGATCTTAACCATTCGGACACGGTATAAATCTTAACCATTCAGAGGCAAATGTCTGAACCATTCAGACATCTGCTCGTGAAACAAACAGTCTGAACCATTAAGTACTGAACCAGTAAAATGTCTGAACCATTACGTCTCGTTAAGAAGTAAACAAACAGCCCCTTAATAATGAACGATCATCTTACAAGGACATGTACAACATATAAAACTTCAATGATACACAACCTAACTTATAATATCCCAAAAAAACTGCAATGAAAACTAAAAACAAGTAACAAATAAAACTAACTAACCATCTTGAGGCATAAGCGGATAATCGGAAGCACTCAAATTAATAAACCAATCCCAATCCTTGCCCTGCTTCAACAAAACAGCAACAGCATGCAACAAACACGCGATCATTGTCGGCCCTTTGGAAGTTACCAAATTAGCCTTCCCAACAACCATCACATTCTCCAACTTCCCAACGCTCTTAACCAGATCAACTCTCTCTGCATCAGAAGCTTCCAGATCCAGATGCAACAAGTAATAATTTCTCCGGTGGTACACCGCCCGCAGCAGCCGGTTCACGCGAGCACCGTCGCCTCTGGTGCCGGTGATGAAGTAGGCGAGTTTGGGAATGGATGGGAGGTTGTAAGTTGTGGATATGGTGGTGTTTGGAAGGGGTTTAGGGGTGGAGTGGTGGGAGGGTTTTAGAGCGAGAAAGAGGATGAGAGAGAGTAGGGTGAAGAGGAAGAGGTAAGAGTTGAGTCGGTGATTGGAAGTGAGTCGGAATCGGAGGTGGGATCGTTTGGTAGACATGGGGGAGATGAAGATGAAGAGACAAAACACTTGTAACTTGTTATGTCTTTTTTTGTGGTAAAAGGGAATATGAATATCCTTTTACTAGGAGGGGATTTAATGTTTTATATGGAAATGAGAAAATGCTTTGTTTTGATTTTTTTTTTTTTTCATTTTTTTTTTATTGTTTCTTTTCTTCCATAAGAAATTTTAAACTTATTAAGAGTTAAATGTGATTTTAGTCTATCTGGTTTGGGTCATTTTGACACTTTAGTTTAAAGTTTTGAAACGTTGTCATTTTAGTTTAAATAGTTTCAAGCATTGTTATTTTAGTCCACTGGTTTAACTCAGTTGATTTTTTTCTGTTAGCTAGAAGGGTAATTCGATCATTTTATATGGTCAACTTGCCCTTCTAGTTAACAGAATAAAGGGATGAAGTTAAACCAGTGGACTAAAATAGCAACGTTTGAAACTATCTGGACTAAAATGATAATTTTTCAAACCTTTGGATTAAACTGGCAAAATGGGTTAAACAAAAAGAACTAAAATGGCATTTAACTCTAATATTTATTTAGATTTAAAAGAGAATTGTTTTCGGGTGCTCACAAACACCCACTATTTGCTTTATATTGGCACTAGGTTATATACGTGTGAGCTTCACGGGTTATGGGTTGTGTTAAAAAAATTATATTTACAAAATAATTTTTTTTATATGATTTCTTAGAATAACATGCAAACTCCCCTGCAAAGCATAATATAAACATATAACGGAAAAAACAAAGATATAAAACCTTTTTTTCTAAATAGTTAAACGGGTCAACCCAAACCCAGACATGTTTTCAATACAGGTCAACCCGAACCCGACACGTTTTTTTTAAAATGGGTTGTGTTAATTGACCCAAACATGTTTCTTTCGTGTCGGGTTTGTGGCTCGTGTCAAGAATTGCCGCCCCTAAAACACCTATATGTGATACATAAGACATTTTATTCGACCAGCACAATGCACATGTGCTTAGTTCTTGAACAATCACAACCAAAAAAACTAAAAGCATTTAAATGGGTAAGAAGCAAATGCAAATGTCAGTGTATTCCCAAATCTATATAGGCTACAAGTCAACCTAAAATCAATGCAACCAACCAAATACAATTACAAAAAAGACCAACATTTTAACACAATCATACCCTCAGAATCTGCAACTTCGACGCAAAAGCAATGGCAACCAAATCCGGTTGCGAA
>JARYGA010034324.1:0-34916 GCA_030545235.1 Helianthus tuberosus | reverse complement strand
ATCAGGATTTTTGGACTCATGTACAAGAAAGCGATGTGCACTACTTTGATGTGCATACCCAATAAATATGCAATCAACAATTTTGGGTCCTATCCTAAGAGCCTTAGGAGGTGGTACAATCACCATTGCTAGGCACCCCCACACTTTCAAGTATTTGTATGAAGGCTTCTTCCTTTTCCATAACTCATATGGAGTTTCGTCTCTCTTTTTGAATGGTATCTTGTTCAAAAGATAATTAGCCGAGAGAATGGCTTCCCCCCACATTTCCTAGCTCACCCCAGAACTTATCAACATGGCGTTCATCATTTCTTTCAATGTGCGGTTCTTTCGTTCCGCCACGCCATTTGATTGTGGAGAATAAGGAGGTGTACACTCATGTACAATACCACTTTTTGCGCATAAATCGGCAAAAGGTGCAACATATTTGCCTCCTTGGTCGCTTCGCAAAGCTTTTATCTTCTTTTGAAGTTGATTCTCAACTTCATTTTTGTACAAGATAAATTTACTTATTGCTTCATCTTTACTTTTTAGTAAATATACATAGTAATATTTAGTACTATCGTCAATAAACGTGATGAAGTACTTATTTCCACCTCTTGTAGGTACCGCTTTTAAATCACAAATATCAGTGTGAATTAAATCAAGGGGTTTGGTTATTCGTTCAACCGATTTCGATGATGATCTTGTAAGTTTGGATTCAACGCATGTTTCACATTTATAGTGTGAATCGATATAGAATGTTGGTATACAATTTAAATTGATTTAACGGCGTATTGAATTAAAATTTACGTGACCTAATCTACCATGCCATTTATTCGAATCAGAAAACTCAAGCATATAAGTAGAAGTAGTAGCAATTTTATTCATGTTCTTCTTGACTGCCATTACATTCAATTTAAACATACCATTTTGGGCATAGCCCTTGCCTACATACATTCCTCGTTTAGTTAGTACAAATTGATCGCTCTCAAAAACTAAACGAAATCCAAACTTATTAAGCAACCAACCCGAGACTAGGCTCTTGCGCAAGTCTGGGACATATAACACATTGCTTAAAGTGAGCTCCTTCCCTGAAGTCCACTTCAAAATCACCGTTCCTTCACCCTTGATGTCCGCGGTGGCTGCATTTCCCATGTACAGCTTCTCATCTCCCGCAAGCTCTTTGAAGGTGGTAAAGAGGGTCCTGTCTGGGCACACATGACGGGTCGCGCCCGTATCAACCCACCATCCTTTTGGAGTGTTGGTCACCGCATTGACCTCATCCAACATTGCGGTTTTATCCGAAATCATTGCCACCAAAGGCATTCCGTCTTCATCCACCATGTGCTCGCGCTCACGCTTTGGTTTCTTTCATTGGTTAGCCCGATGCCCCGGCTCGTCACAGTTGTATCAAGTCCCTTGGAAGACGAACAATAAGGTCCTCTATAGTCATCTCCTTTCGTTTGTGTTTAAGATAATTCTTAAAATCCACCCAACCAGGAGGTAACTTCTCAATCATCGCTGCCACTTGGAATGTCTCGCTAAGTGTCATGCCTTCCGCAAGGATGTCATGTAGTATAATTTGCAATTCTTGGACTTGATTCATAACAGTTTTAGAATCAACCATTTTGAAATCCAAGAAACGGGCCACCACAAATTTCTTTGTGCTAACATCCTCCGTTTTGTACTTCTTGTCCAAGGCATCCCAAAGATCTTTGGAAGTCTTGACATTGTAGTACACATTATACAATGCATCCGAAAGCCCGTTTAACACATAGCCTCGACAAATGAAATCCGAGTGCTTCCAAGCCTCTACCGCGCTCAGAGCCTGAGCGTTGGTCTCCCCTTCCAGAGGTTGGGGAGCGGTTTCCGTCAAGAACCTCGCAAGGTTCATGGTGGTCAGGTAGAAGAACATCTTCTGCTGCCACCTTTTGAAGTGTAGACCCGAGAACTTCTCAGGTCGTTCAGCGTGATTAGCCACTGTGGACGCTCCCACAGTGGTGGAGTTCAAGGGGGTTCCCGTCACAACATTCGTGTTGTTAACGTTGACATTATAGGTCGACATTCTGAAAAATTAAAATTTAAAGTTTTAGTCAAAAATTCTGATTTACGCAAAAACCAAAAGTAAACCAGTAAATTTTAATTTTACCACAAAATTACTGTTTCAGCTTCTAAGTCCAACTTTGAAGACTAAAAACAGAAATTTTATAATTTTATAACTTACTGATTGGCTTCTAAGTCCAACTTTGAAGACCAATTCAGAAAGTTTTAGCAATTTTAGGACACGTTTTGAAGAACCAAATTGTTTTCAACCAAATCCTTTGAAGAAGAAAACAAAAAAAATCTGTTTTTAAAACACAATTGAGTGAATCAAAACTGGTTTGAATCACAAAACAGAATGGTTTTGATTACACGAACGGTTTTAAAAATGCATTTTAAGATTGTAGGAACCGTTCACGTGATTAAATAAAAACAAACAAATTTTTATTCAAAAGATTACAATACAGAAATGAGAAAGCAGAAAATACTCGTTTTGTTACAACTGAAATAAAATGAAATACAAGAACTTAGATGAAGAAGAAGGCCGAGGCACGTGTACACACGCTTCCCTTAAAACAAATTCCGACTCTCCCAGGAGTACTCATTTTGTTTCCCAGGGTACAACACCCGAAGCAGTGGTACTGCCGGAGATGGCACAGGAACCCGACGTCTACCTTGAAATCTGCAAAGAAAAGATCAGTAGTAGTAGAGAGAAAGTTGCTTTTGCTGTTGTTGTTCGTGTTGTACTCTGCAGCAAGGTATGGAGCTATATTTATACAGCTCCCGATTTGAAACAGCCAAAAAACGAATTAAATGAGAGGTTTAAATTGCATTAAACGTCTTCAATGCAATTTAATACGTCATTTAATTCTCAGTCAAAACCGTTTGACTTGGCAGTTTCGTTGCTGAAGTGTAACTACATTGCTATTGAATGCTGGAAGCTTCTGCGCGCGAGCGTGCGCAAGACACATTGGTGCGCGCGCGCCCAGGTCTGCACGCCCATGCGCGGTGCGTCCTTTTGGCTCACTGCCATGCGCGCGTGCGCCACACTGACTCAGGTCCATGCGCGCGTGCGCCACGTCACCTGTGAACCTATACGAGCACGCCACACAGTCGCGCCGTATTGGCTCACTCTGGTGCGCCGCGCACGCCACAAGAGGACCCATGCACCATGCGCAACCGCGCGCCTTCGAGTACTCGTGCGTGGACTGCCAAGTCACGCGCCTCAAACCCGCACGTCACTTCACCACTTGGTCCTTGCAGCCTCTGTGATCCAGCGAGCGTGCGAAGTGCAAAGTGCGCCATCAAAGCGCTACATTGCGACTCATCGTCCACGCCACGCGCGCGAGTGCGAGTTAGGGTGCGGACCCTTCGCGAGTAAACTTAGTGTGTGCTTCAATGAAACAATAAGGATGGAGAGTTCCCACTTAAATACCCATTTAAGTTCCATCTCTCATCCGATGTGGGACAAGGTGCTACTTTCCCTTTTGTTTCAGCATTCAATGTTTCAAACACCCAACTTTGAGCATCGATATCTCTTCCATCTTAGCTCCGTTTTGGACGTGGTTTAGTTCGTTGCGAAGCTCTTCCAACATAGAACACAAACCCACAAATAAATATATAAAACCCGCTCATTTTATTATATTTATTTCTAGTCCAAAATAGGAAAAAATCATTTTCCTATATTTGTGAAAAATGCTATTTTCACATATTTTTCCAACATTTGAATCAAGGCTATCTCAGTGGAAAGCTAGAAGTCTATCAATAGGAGGATGGGCGACTCTCTTAAAATCGGAAAGCTAGAATTCTACCAAATCATTATTTCTCTCTTTACAAGGCACCATTTAGCGTCTTGAACTGGCTTGAAAAAATGAGAAGATTATTTTTCTAGAAAGGTTGTTCCGATAAGGTAAAAACCAATTTGGTGGCATGGAAAAGAGTTAGTATCAGCAAAAAATCATGGTAGACTAGGCATTAGTTCCTTGAAGGAGATGGATTCTAGGATGATGGCCCCGTGTTGGTGACGTTTCAAGAATGAATATGGCAAGCTATGGAGAAATTTATTATTGGCTTTTCATCATAGATCGAGGTCTTGAAACTTCATTCCAATGAGGGTATCTCTTCCTACGGTATGGAAAAACATTTACAAGATCAGGTCAGATTTATCGCAGGTAAATATCAATATCAACCAACTTATAACGGGTGTGCCAAGTATGAATTCCTTTGGAGTAAAAGGATATCGAAAATGGTTAACATTTTTAACTAGCCTGATAAAATGGACCTCATCCCCACCCATGTAGCCCTTGCATGGTTCTCTTCTTTGAAGATTATATGGCAAATCCATAGAATCAATAGAGCATCTTTTCCCCTTGTGTTAGATTGCAAATGACATATGGAACTATATAAGCCACTAGTGTTGTATTCCACCCATTTATGCATTCAACTAGGTTAAACGAAAAATGGTACAAGTTATTACGTTAATGTCATGCCAACACATTTGGAAATCGAGAAATGAATGTATTTTTATTTTTTATCAAGGCCACGCATCCGCATCCGAGATCATTGAAGATATCAAGACCCTCAAGCAGTGTTCATTTCACATGATGAAATGAAATCTGGATGGAAGTGGAATGTAGATTCTAGTCTTTATATTGTTCGTTTCAACAAAAGAAAGAATGTTAAAACAATAACATAAGGTAGGTGATGCGTGTGAAGTGTTATATATACTAGGTGTATATTTTAAGCCCCTTTAACACTTATTTTTAGCCAAGTTTTAAATTTATAAAACATGATATTTCACTAACACTAAACACACATATACACAAGTGCACCCATCGTGAGCGTAGTATAGTGTTGGTAAGATACCGAGGTCGTCCAAGGACACAAGAGCTTTTAGTACCGGTTTATCCTCAACGTCTAATCAAAATAAAAAGTTTAGAAAAATGTTTTAACTAAGAAAAATAAAAACTAACTAAAATGCTGAAAATAAAAAATAAAAAGAAAAACAGATAGACAAGATGAATCACTTGGTTCCAACTCGTATCTAGTGTAACCTTTGATTATTTCCGCACTTTTGCACATGATTAAGAGATTATCTTAGTTATTGTAGTAGGCCCCTCTTTTGAAGGTGACGTTACCCTCACCCCAGTAGTTTGAGTCAGCAAGGATACAATCCTAAAAGGGTGGATTATTGGAAGATAATTAATTAAGTTATTAATGCAATATTATGGTAGGCCCCTCTTTTGGAGGTGACGTTACCCTCGACTAAGTAGTCTGAGTCAGCAGGGATACAGTCCTAAATAGCCGGGTTATAGTATTAATAGTAGTTAACTTATGAGGGGATCAAAGAGTTTGGACCCCCGCCATCCAATACCGTTAAGTATTGAAGGAGGTCCTACTAAATTTGACCCAGGTCCATTGCAGGACCTCTAAACACTGAACAATGGCAAGACCTTTACCAAACCGTTCCCTTAACCCCCGACCAGGTAGCCAACATACTTCCATATAGACCATGGAGATATGAATGGTGAAAATCTTTTATTTTATATAGACAGTAAAATAATTTCAAGACACCACGGACAAACGATAAGGAAAGATCACCTTCAACATAAGCAACTAGTTATTAAAGTCATTAATACAAAACCAAATAAAAAGTGCAAAAGATTAGAAATAAAAAGTATTACACTAGACACTTTGTCTTCACCAAGTGATGTAAGAGACTTAGGCAAACATGGCCTTGATTGTCAAGAACTCTTACGATCAATCTTGGATCCCGAGACGACACACACACTCTACGATGGACAATGGATGATGGTGGTGGATGATGGTGTTATGGTGGTGGTGGGTGGTGGGTGAAGTGTGAGAGAGGTGGTGTGCCAAGGGATGGTTTGAGCTTGAGCCAAGCACTTCTATTTATAGGCTGAACAGAAGCTCGGGCACGGCCCCGTGTCCAGTGGGCACGGCCCCGTGTCCACATCCTCTCTTTCTTCATTAATTGCAGCTTTGTCTTATTAGTTGACCACGCCCCCGTGTCCGCTGAGCACGACCCCGTGTGCAGAAGAATCTTTGTACTATGAAGATTTGCCTGGATTGTGCGAATCTTATAGTTGACCACGGCCCCGTGTCCGCTGAGCACGGCCCCGTGGTGGGCAATAGAAGCTTCTACCACTTTGTCTTTTCTGCTGACACTTGGGCACGCCCCCGTGCTGGCTGGGCACGGGGCGTGTTCAGGCCTCTGATCTCTTGTTTTGCTTGGGAAGATGCTGTTGTGGGGTCGGGCATGTCACGTCTTGTTCCTTTTCTTGTATTTATGTTAGATTTTGATGTCTTTTTGCTTCTTTTGTTAATTTGAGCTCATTTAATCCTGAAAATACAAAAGGAAGACAAAAGCACACTTTTTCCAACATTAGTACTAAAAAAGGGTTAGTTTTATGCCTCGATTGATGAAATTTATATGTTACATTTTGAACACATCAAATACCCCACACTTGAATCTTTGCTTGTCCTCAAGCAAAACTCTTTAATATGTGGCTATTTACACTCCCAAATGGAATGGGTAGAAAAGAAGGTTATGGGCTTGTCATAGAGTGTCGGGATTTCCAAGATTCTTTATTTAGTTTTATTTTTATTTATTTACAATCCTATTCGTCATGATTTATTTAAAACTTTTCATAAGACAAATTACTTATTAGGGCATAACTTGCCTCTTTTAAAATTCTATTTATACACAAGTTCACATACCTCACGGGGATCACTCAACACTCGGCCGAAAATGTGTTTTTGTGGATCACTCGAGAGCGGCATGGAACTTACTCCTACCATAGGCTTGCCAAGCAATCAATCCTCCTCCTTTTTAACTTATATACCTTTGTAAATATCAAGAGGACTTTGTGGGTTAAGGGTTAGGCTTGGGTTAAAGGTAGGTGGTTGGGTTGGTGGTTAGTGGTTAGTAGAAAAAGGGCGAAAAGCGTAACAAGTGTCGGTTTTCGTATGACTTTCTATTTTTGTAACTTTTATTTTGATGAAGCTATTTTTTTTTCAAACAAAGTTATTTTGATGAACTTGTTTGTTTATTTTCTTTTGCTTCATCATCAACACAAATATTTTTTTTATTTTTTTTAAGTCATACGAAAAATCGAACTCGTTACTAAAACAAAGGGGTAAAAATGAAAAAAGGTTTTGGTGGGTAAAAGGGTGTTTGGTTTGGGTTATGAAATGAAAAGGTTTAGGCTCAAAGGGGCTAACTAGGGGGATTTTGGGTAGGTGGTAAAAAAAGAAAAATAATGGTGTAGAAAAAAAAAGGGTTAGTCCTAATGCCTCCATCATTTACTTACTCGGGTTTAAGTTGGTAAGGACCGGGACTGTATCATCATGGCAAGTTCTAGAGTCGTAAGAACCAAGCGGCTATTCACACAAGAAACGAAAAATGAGCAGTTAGTTCTAATGATATGTAATTGTATGCTCAATAAAGGCTCAAAACTCACTTTTATGGGAATGGGTTTTTATGTGATCAAGTATATATAATCAAATTTTAACTAAGCTTGTCATGCCTTTTCATAATTTTCTTATGTTGGTTCTTTTTATCACGACGCTATCGGTTGTAAATTCGTAAAAATATAACCTTTTTAAGAACTTGAATTTCCCGAGTTAAACCTAGGCAAGTAAAAAAAATGAAAATTTTTGAAAAAAATTTGGGGTGATTAGCGGTCCAATAGAGTTTTGTGTAAGGCTTGTATTTAGGACTTGCAAGATTCAAGGTTTTAGCATCCCCCCCACACTTAAATTACACTTTGTCCTCAATGTGTCCCAAAAATAAGTTTTTCGGTTGATTGAATGTGTAAAAGGTGTGAAAAAGCAAAAATTTTGTGTTACTGGGCACTGAACACGGCCCCGTGTTATCCGGGCACGGCCCCGTGTTCAAGTTCCAGTAACAAATTTAAAATAAGGGAAACAGAAGTCTGGACACGGGGGCGTGTTGGGTGAACACGGCCCGTGTCCAGTTACCTGAACTGGGTCTTTTTCTGCAGACAGTGCAGCACGGGGCCGTGTTGGGTGGACACGGCCCGTGCCGAGCTTACTGTAAATGAAGAAATTTGTCGGACGGCTCTGTTTTCCTGTATGGAGTGCTGGTTCAAGTTTCCCTTGCATCCTTTGTCATCTCAAGTGTGTTTTATTCATTTCAACACCATTCCAAACACCAAATTAACTAAAACCATCATTCATTAATCATAGAGAGAATTACATAATAGTCCTAAAAATTAAAAATAAAGCAGAAAATAAAAGTTAAAAGTCCTAATAGGTCAAGTGATCCGAAAAATCTTCCTAAGGAGTCCTACTTCTACAATAAGAACCAAAAATTCCGGAAATAGAATTCCAGTTTAAAAGTCTTGTAGAACTCCAAGCCGAACGGTGTCCCTTAGATGTTGCTAGAGCCATTCTTCGATTTCCCTTGGGAGAAGGGAGGCGGCTTCATGTTCCTCGACATCTTGTGGAGGATGAGCGACACCCACCGGGACCCCTCGGAGTATGTCTCGAGGAGGTTCCGGATGTAGGGCGTACCATTCGGCCGGAATGATGACTTCCGGCACCACATTCCATGCCCTTTGGGTGATAATTGGTACCAAAGGAGGAGAGGCGAGAATGTTCAACCTTTGGTGCAAAAGGTTGACCTCCCGGAGACATCCTTCTAGTCCCACCGTCAAATGATTAATGCGGTCGACCAATGCCTCTTCCACACTTGTTACTTCATCAAGAGTTTCTCTTAAGGCGTAAACATAGTTTACAAAAGAATCCTCAACTGTAGATGATCTTCTCCCCTGCCGGTTGTTCCTGGAATGCGACGAAGAGTTTCCGCTTGTTCTGCTTGCCATTCTGAGAAAACATGCCGAAAGAGTTCAATTTTATGGGTTCAGTACTTCGGACACGGCCCCGTGTTCAGTGAACACGGCCCCGTGTTCAGATATCTGCAGGATTTTTGGACAAGGAATCTTGGGGTTTCAAATTGCTTTTATGATTTTTGAAGCATTTTTTAATTTAAACAACTTAAAACATTGTTATTGAACTTATTTTTATCAAGATTCCATGAACAAAAATCTTAACAAAATTCTCAATAAGGCTTGAAACTATAGAAAGTTCAAGCTTTAATGGAAGTATGAGGAAAATTGAAGAAGATGAAAGTGGATAAAAGAGGAAAGGACAAGAAGATGGTTGAGAAACTTCTTTTAGAAAATACCTAGGATGGTATGTGAGAATATTCCTCAAATCTCTATCCCTGGAATGGTTCAAATGTGCAGGATTCTTGGCTGCATTTATAGAAAACGACAGTACGTTGTGCACGGCCCCGTGTCGGCAGGACACGGCCCCGTGTGCAGATGGAATCCTGACACATTTTTGTCCGCATTCTGACAAAATCAGAAAGGAATCTTTTGGGTGGACACGGGGGCGTGCTGACCTGGACACGGCCCCGTGTCTAGAAGCTGTCTTAAGGAACTCTTCAAATTTCAAGGAATTTTTCCGGATCGGGTGGTTCCTTACTAGATGGAACAACCCCAAAGTGCCTAAGATACCTTAATTGATCTAGATTAAGACGAGAACGCAAGAGGTTGTCGGTGAGGGTGATTCCTATGCTATATGTAGGTGGACAAGTCCAACCCTTTTCCGGGCTCTCGTTAAAGAAGGTGTATGTCGAATCGCTCAGGTCTATGTATGCATCAAACGAAGTTGATGGGGAGTCCTTCACGGCACAATCGACACAGGGAGGACTATCGCTCAAGTCCTCACTAGAGTTAGAAGTATCATTGGAAACAATGAAGTTGTTTGAATGCGTTTCCAACCTCTCTTCTTGGTTATCGCCTTGGAAAAGATTATTGAGGTATTCCCTAAGTTCTTTTAACCAATTAAAAATTAGATCTTCTAGTTGAAATAATTCATCGAGAAGCATTTCTCCTAGAATATCCGGTTGGGCACATTCGAGGGAGCGATAGGGATTATTTTTACTTGCGCCCCTCTTAAGGATACTAGGAAATGATGGGTCTATATAGTGGGGTTTATAATTTAGAAAAAAGCATTCTAATTCTTTATGGTTACCACCACATAATTGACACCACATAGTACCATAAGAGTGCCGAAAGTAAAAAGTATCAGTATCACTCATGTTTGTGTCAGAAATTACCAACCGTCGGGATCTTACGGTTCTGTTTTCAGTAACTAAAACTTGGGCACGGGGGCGTGTTGAGTGGGCACGGCCCCGTGTTCAGCCTACTGTCTGACTTAAAACAGGATTGCCAGTTCCAATGATTGGGCACGGGGCGTGTTCAGCAGGCACGGCCCGTGCTGAGCTCTGCAGAAGCTGAAAAACTAAAAAAAAATCTAAAAAAATGAAAAATAAGAAAAACGATTAGGCCGTTGATTCCTAACTTTCTTAAAATCCTTGTGTCCCCGGCAACGGCGCCAAAAACTTGATGCGTGTGAAGTGTTATATATATTAGGTGTTTATTGTAAGCCCCTTTAACACTTATTTTTAGCCAAGTTTTAAATTTATAAAACACGATATTTCACTAACACTAAACACACATATGGGCAAGTGCACCCATCGTGAGCGTAGTATAGTGTTGGTAAGATACCGAAGTCGTCCAAGGACACAAGAGCTTTTAGTACCGGTTTATCCTCAACGTCTAATCAAAATAAAAAGTTTAGAAAAATGTTTTAACTAAGAAAAATAAAAACTAACTAAAATGCTGAAAATAAAAAATAAAAAGAAAAACAGATAGACAAGATGAATCACTTGGTTCCAACTCGTATCTAGTGTAACCTTTGATTATTTCCGCACTTTTGCACATGATTAAGAGATTATCTTAGTTATTGTAGTAGGCCCCTCTTTTGAAGGTGACGTTACCCTCACCCCAGTAGTTTGAGTCAGCAAGGATACAATCCTAAAAGGGTGGATTATTGGAAGATAATTAATTAAGTTATTAATGCAATATTATGGTAGGCCCCTCTTTTGGAGGTGACGTTACCCTCGACTAAGTAGTCTGAGTCAGCAGGGATACAGTCCTAAATAGCCGGGTTATAGTATTAATAGTAGTTAACTTATAAGGGGATCAAAGAGTTTAGACCCCCGCCATCCAATACCGTTAAGTATTGAAGGAGGTCCTACTAAATTTGACCCAGGTCCATTGCAGGACCTCTAAACGCTGAACAATGGTAAGACCTTTACCAAACCGTTCCCTTAACCCCCGACCAGGTAGCCAACATACTTCCATATAGACCGTGGAGATATGAATGGTGAAAATCTTTTATTTTATATAGACAGTAAAATAATTTCAAGACACCACGGACAAATGATAAGGAAAGATCACCTTCAACATAAGCAACTAGTTATTAAAGTCATTAATACAAAACCAAATAAAAAGTGCAAAAGATTAGAAATAAAAAGTATTACACTAGACACTTTGTCTTCACCAAGTGATGTAAGAGACTTAGGCAAACATGGCCTTGATTGTCAAGAACTCTTACGATCAATCTTGGATCCCGAGACGACTCACACACTCTACGATGGACAATGGATGATGGTGGTGGATGATGGTGTTATGGTGGTGGTGGGTGGTGGGTGAAGTGTGAGATAGGTGGTGTGCCAAGGGATGGTTTGAGCTTGAGTCAAGCACTTCTATTTATAGGCTGAACAGAAGCTCGGGCACGGCCCCGTGTCCAGTGGGCACGGCCCCGTGTCCACATCCTCTCTTTCTTCATTAATTGCAGCTTTGTCTTATTAGTTGACCACGCCCCCGTGTCCGCTGAGCACGACCCCGTGTGCAGAAGAATCTTTGTACTATGAAGATTTGCCTGGATTGTGCAAATCTTATAGTTGACCACGGCCCCGTGTCCGCTGAGCACGGCCCCGTGGTGGGCAATAGAAGCTTCTACCACTTTGTCTTTTCTGCTGACACTTGGGCACGCCCCCGTGCTGGCAGGGCATGGGGCGTGTTCAGGCCTCTGATCTCTTGTTTTGCTTGGGAATATGCTGTTGTGGGGTCGGGCATATCACGTCTTGTTCCTTTTCTTGTATTTATGTTAGATTTTGATGTCTTTTGTTAATTTGAGCTCATTTAATCCTGAAAATACAAAAGGAAGACAAAAGCACACTTTTTCCAACATTAGTACTAAAAAAGGGTTAGTTTTATGCCTCGATTGAGGAAATTTATATGTTACATTTTGAACACATTAGTAGGGGTGAGCAAAAATAAGGTCGGACCGAAATTAACCGAGAACTGACCCTAAAAAAAAACCGATACCGACCCGGACCTAAGATAGTAGGTACACAGTTCGGTTCCATATATTCTTGATAAATCGGTCTCGGGTCGGTTCCGGGTATATATGAGTAAAAACCGAGTTGGACATAGGAACCGATTTCTATTGATAATTCATTTAAGTATATGGGATAAAAAGCCCAGCAGCCTTTTATATTATAATCGACAATTGAATTACAAAATCATTCATATCAAAACAGTAAGGCTGCACATTCATCTCATCTTCATTAAATTTCTTAGCTGCTACGATCATTCATTAATCAATCGTTGGCGGATCATTGACGAGGTACGTGATTTGATAACCTGTCAATACATAATACACAATACATATATTAATTAATCGACAATTGAATTACAAAGCATATACAAAGAAAACAAATCGATTGTATCATATAGTTTGCAATTTCTCACGATTTTATCATGTCTTCTTAGATGGTTCGAAATAGGATTAATTCAAACATCAATGTTTTGGACGAATTTGAGAAGTTTTCCGATGAGGATGGGAAGGCTAAGGCAAGATGCAAGCATTGCTCGACGGTTGTCAATGCGGACAAGGAAAAAATCAGAAACGTGGCAATGATAAGGCATCTCGAAAGATGTGAGAAATACTGATGATTAGCGAACGGTGGTGGTCCGGTGGATGAATATTAAAAATAATTTGAAGATGAAGGCTTTATGTTTTCTTTGATCACTGTACTTGTGTTTTATTTAATTGAATTTGTTTGAAGGTTTTGTGTTTTATTTAATTGAATTTCGCTAATGATCCAATCAATTTGATCAGTAAAGTCATGTGTTATGAATTATTATTAACTGAAAACAAAGAAAGATTGATAATGGCTCCGGTTTGTAGGATCGGTTTCGGATCCGAACGAGTCGGTTAGAAGAGTTTTTCACCAAAACAAGAGGCGGAAACAAGTGTTTCGGTGTAATTCAGCGAACATTCACTTTAATCTGTTGTTTTTATTGATATGCATTCGATTACAGACCTGACAACACTTCGGCAGCACTTCGTGGCTCACTGGAAGACAATCACCTAGAACTCTCTACTAGATCCGCTCATATGACCCCTATATATAGGTCAGGGAGGTTCGCTTATATGGACATGTCCGAATAAGCGGACCTGACAAATAAGCGGACCTATATTGGGTGGTTTGTTTATATGGACATGTTCGTATAAGCGGACCTGAACAGGTAGGTTCCCATATACGGACATGTACGAATAAGCGGACCTAACCAAATAGGTTCCCATATACGGACATGACACATAAGCGGACCTATCTAACTCATGTGTTTCTTGATTTTCGTTCACTATATAATCAGCCCTAGCCTAAGACTCGAACTAAGATGTAGTCGACAGACAACTGCACCAACACGGTTCATATAGAAGTTCGAAAATAAAAGATATATAAAATTAGGCTTTTAAAAGATATAATTAAAAACAAGTGATAAATTTTCGAAAATAAAAGATATATTAAAACCATTGCATATTATCTTTGAAAATAAAAGATATACTCTACGGTCTACTCTTTAAACTTTGTGTACTATATCCATTCAAGCAGCAAGATATTCACGAATTTTTTTTTGAAAATAAAAGATATCATTCAAAAATTGGTTTCCTAATATTCCTATTCTAAAACCAATACAATCCCAACGACCCAATGCATAAAAGATAGGATTATTATTTATTTTTACTCAAATATCTTTCAAATTAACCTAAACACAATTTTACAACAGAAATCGTAGGTGGGGCTGCATAAAAAGTGTGAATACAGAAACTCAGTCAGGCATTCAGCAATCAGCATCGAGATTTAAAAGAGACTAGCAGCACTTGAATTATCAGGTAAGTTTCGCATGCAGACCATTTGTTAATTCGTTTGATCGTTAATTTGTTTTTTTGTAAAAAGATACTAGCGTTACCTTTGTATGGGTCTGCAGAGTATTGCAGCCGGTCTGCAGCATGTTCGCAGCCGGTCTGCAGCATGTTCGCAACCGGCAAATAGTTATACCTTTAACCTTTTTATGGGTCTGCACTTTCTTTAATACAAGTGGTCATACCTCTATTATGACCTCTTTTTTTACCTCTACATCATAACTCCAAACTAGCTATTCTAGCATATGGATGATTTCAGAAAAAAATATATATATAAAAATAAAAAGCCCATGTGGTCAATCTGTCTTGCATTTAGGAGTGGCACATGTGATATTGATTGTAGATTTGCAGGGTGAATAGTGAATGGGATCCAGATTCTATGTTTTAAGTAGTATGCACTTGTTTTTTACTATGATGGGACCATAACAGAAAACGGCCTTATCTATTATCTTTTACTGGCTTTGTAATTGCTACTTATGTATTTCAAGAGAGAGGTGTAACTTTTTAATAAGAATATGTGATTAATCATGAGAAATTGTAACATATCAATGAAGTCAACAGTCCCCATTAATGGTTCTATATGGGCATGTTCTATGATGCATGAACCCTGTCCAGCGGCCAATGACATCTAACTATATAAACTAAGTGACCCATTTAAATGAAAATCTTTGATACAATGACCCGTTTAATGATTACGTAATTGATTGCATGTTTTATGATAAACTATAGATGGATTCATCAAATGTCGACATCGAGAATGTATCAAGCGACGATTCTCACGGAGACGGAAGAGGAAAGAGGAAGTCACAAAATGTCGAAAAAGAAACTGCAAAAAAGAAAATTAAGACCACAACAACGAAGAAAACGACAGGTTCTAAAACGTCAGGAAAATCTACTGTTTGGATTGATTTTGAGAAGTATAAAGATGAGGACGGAAACCAACGGGCAAGATGCAAGCATTGCTCGAAAGATTTGGCTGCGGACCCGTATAAAAATGGCACATCGGCGTTGAGTAAACACAGTAGGAGATGTGAAAAGAATCCGGACCGATTAAAAAACCAAAGCAATATTTTCTTGAAAAAAGGCGATGATGGCGAGGGCGGTAGTGGTGAGGTGTCACACCCCCAAAATCCACACGCGGAGTATCACCGCTTGGAGGCGTGACTGACCAGGATCAAACCACTAATCATATTGAACAAGCAAGTAATTAATTGTAAAAGTCCAACCAACACAGTTAGTGTCCAAAACAAACATAGTTTAAGTTATGAGCGGAAGCATAATGTTTAAAACCAAAACATAAGTTTAAATATCCAAAGGTTTAACATGGCACACAGCTGTCCATGTCCCACAACGACTCTTCCTTGTGCAAGCTCCAGCTAAGTACCTATTGACCTGCAAAGCATGTAGTAACGAGTCAACAATAATGTTGAGCGAGTTCACAGTTGGGTGTTGGTTTTAGTTGTTCCAAAAATAGTTCCTTTAACTGGCATCCCTGCCGTGGGGGTTACCCCATATTTGAAAACGTGATTTGTTTAACCCAATTAACTCTGGCAATCCAGCCGTGGGGGCTACCCCATGATAGTTATCTGGCATTTCGGCCGTGGGGGCTACCCCATGTATACACTAGACTCGTTACCATATCGACTGCTGACTAAAGTCATGTTTAAGTGCCCTGAACTGTCAATGTCTATCAGCATTGACGTGCCCAGATCCATTAGTTCACGCCCGTCCTCTGCGGCACGGCATGAGGTTTGTCAGACCTAAATAGCGCTATCTAACTAATGACCCGCTCGCCATTGGCCCGGTGATTAAGTCGATATAAAATAGGAGGGACTTCGTGATAGAGTTTTGGTCTAGTAAAAGTTAACTGTCCATGAGGACGATGAATTACATTCCTGAACCAGTACTGTCCTACCCAAGAAAGGACGAGGAATCCATGTTCCTTAACCCCATTCCCAACCCCTGGGAATCCCATGCTTTGTAGAGAGTGTGAACTCACCTTGGTTTGCTCGGTATGCTAAGTTATGTGCTCACAAATAATCAATCAATCAATCAAGGCCTAGGGTAATGCATTTACACACAGTCAGTTCATGTTGGTCAAGTTTCACATACAATTTATGTCACAAAGTGCTTGACAGTTAATTCCATGTATCGTACAAGCAGTTAATCAATATCATGCAATTCATACAATCTAATGTTGTTAACCAATAACACACTTTAACAGAGTTAGCAAGTTTAACTGGATTAACATATACCAACAAGGTTACACAGTTAACAAAGTTAACATCTAACAGAACTAGTGAACTAACTGTGTTACGTGCTTAACTTAACTGAGTTAAATAGTTTAACAGAGTTAACATGTTTAACTGAATTAATAACTAACAGTGCCAACAACTAAAAGAGTTAATAACTAACAGTGTTACAACACACAAGCAGATGTGCCGAAAACACTCTTGGGCCGAAAACACATTTGGGCCGAAAACTCTTTAGCCGAAATCACCTTGGGCCGAAATCCCCAAGGTGTTTTCTTTGAAGTGGGGATTTCGCTAGGTAGGGGTTTTCGTCGGGTATCTCATCATCAATAACAGTTCCATAATCATCAAAACTAACCATCATCACAACAACAACATGCAATACACAAAATCTAATTATTTAAAAATCATGGCCGACAACTTTAACCACCTCAAGAGGTTATTGGACCAATTATTTGGGTGGACTTGACTAATGTTAGGTTGAGTCACATGCAAACCGTAGAATATGTGTAATCTGTGAACTCATGTGCACTTATTAAATCATTTGCAACTTCAAGGAACATAAATGTTCACAATCATTATGTCTAACAGTTACATCGGTTAACAATCATTTGATCAACCTAATCTAATCATAACCTAAACATGTGTTAACCTTAGACAATCTAGCATATATGTTGGCCATTACATGAGAGCATATTCACAGATTCATCATATACCCTAGCCCTCCTTATATCATATCATTCTAGCAATTCACAGGAACTCTAAGTTTACAGAGTAAAACATAATTCCTAGATCAAAACACCACATGATTCCGTTTTACAAGCATAATATCGTGAATGAAACCTACCAGCAGGAACCCTAGTTGTTACACAACATCATGGTCATACAGAAAATCAACATCAAAGATCAAATGATACAAAACACTAACCGGAAATTAAAGCGATTAGTACGAACTAGATGGATGGACTTCTCGAATGAGGAGGGGCTGCCGTCGGTGCACAGGAAAGCGAGGGAGTGTGAGAGATATCTAGGGTTGTTGCCGGTTACAAACAACTCATGCAAGGGTTGAACAAAAATATATAACTGATCGTAGTGGGTCTAAGGCCCGATTGATTTCACTGATCCAAAGTTGGCGAAAACACTAAGTGTTTTCATGAGGGAAGTGTTTTCGGATGTATGTGATTTCGTGGGGGGTGTTTGGCACAAGCTCCTTATTTTATTAACAATCGATCAATCATCTTATTAATATCTTATTAATGCAACATATGACTAACAAATACACACACGATATACACATCACAATTACACTTATATTGCACATCCAAATTATTAAGCGCACATGGCAAATAAGTATGAAGTTAAATCGGATAAAGACCTTGAAAAACTCGGGTTGTCACATTATCCCCAAGTTGAAAGAAATTTCGTCCCGAAATTTGATACGTACTCACTGAGGAAGCTAGTTATGTTGCATGGTTTTCCTGGTTTTCCTGGGGTGTCACATCCTCCCCCTGTTGATCTGGAATTTCGTCCCGAAATTCCGTAGCTTCAGCCTCAGTAGTGGTTGTACTGTTTGCGAATAGTTGGGATACTTTTGTTTCATCTGATCTTCGCGTTCCCAGGTGAACTCTGGGCCACGACGTGAGTTCGAACGAACTCGAACGAGAGGTATTCTAGTACATTTGAGGACCTTAACAACCCGGTCCGTGATTTCGACTGGTTCCTCGACGAATCGTAACTGCTCGTCGATAGTGAGTTCCTTCAAAGGAACTATGTGGGTCTCATCTGACAGGCACTTCTTCAGATTTGACACGTGGAAGACGTTGTGAACTGCACTGAGTTCTGCTGGTAGATTCAGTTTGTAGGCCACCTTGCCTATTTTCTCGATGACTTCGAAGGGTCCGACATATCGTGGGTTAAGTTTGCCTCGTTTACCAAAACGAACCACACCCTTCCAGGGTGAAACTTTGAGTAGCACTCGCTCCCCAACCTGGAGCTCGAGTGGTTTCCTGCCCTTATCGGCGTAGATTTTCTGACGGTCACGAGCTGCCGCCATTCGTTGTCGTATCTGAGCAATTCGTTCTGTTGTGTCTACCACAAGTTCTGGACCAGTAATCTGACTATCCCCCACCTCTACCCAACAAAGAGGTGACCGGCATTTACGCCCGTACAATGCCTCAAATGGAGCAGCTTTAATGCTGGTGTGGTAGCTGTTATTGTACGAAAATTCCACAAGTGGCAGATGCTTTTCCCAGCCGTTGCCAAAGTCAATCACACATGCCCTAAGCATGTCTTCAAGGGTCTGGATGGTGCGTTCAGACTGCCCATCCGTTTGCGGGTGATAAGCTGTGCTCATATCTAGCCGTGAGCCAAAAGACTTGTGCATTGCTTGCCACAGTTCTGAAGTAAAGCGCGCATCACGATCAGAGATAATAGAGGTGGGCACTCCGTGCCTCGAGACAACTTCCTTAAGATATACGTCTGCTAATATGGAGAACTTATCCGTTTCCTTGATAGCCAAGAAATGAGCAGACTTAGTGAGTCGATCCACGATCACCCAAATAGTATCATTTCCCCGTTGAGATCTAGGCAGGCCAGTAACAAAATCCATGGAAATTTGCTCCCATTTCCATTGTGGTATCTCTGGTTGTTGGAGTGGGCCTGAGGGTTTCTGGTATTCGGCCTTGACTCTCGCACAAGTCAAACACTTGCTGACGTAAGTTGCTATGTGGGCCTTCATGCTAGGCCACCAGTATGTAGTTTTAATATCGTGGTACATCTTATCTGAACCAGGATGTACTGAGTAGCGAGACTTGTGTGCCTCATCCATCACAAGCTCTCGTAGGTTGCCATAAAGTGGGACCCAAATGCGTCCTGTTACGTAATAAGCACCATCTTCCTTTTGTTCTAATCGTTGTCATGAGCCGTGGAGGGCTTCAGCCCTGACGTTCACTGGTTTCAATGCTTCAACCTGAGCATCTCGTATCTGCGCAGGGAGGCTAGATTGTATCGTGAGTTGTAAAGCTCGTACGCGCTTAGGCGTAGTGTCCTTTCGACTGAGGGCGTCAGCCACAACATTGGCTTTGCCCGGGTGATACCTGATCGAGCATTCGTAGTCATTCAGTAGTTCGACCCATCGTCGTTGTCGCATATTCAGTTCCTTCTGTTTGAAGATGTGCTCGAGACTCCTGTGGTCGGTGTAGATAGCGCACTTCGTACCGTACAGGTAATGTCGCCATATCTTAAGTGCGAAAATAACAGCTCCCAGCTCTAAGTCGTGTGTAGTGTAGTTCCTTTCATGAACCTTCAGTTGACGCGAGGTGTAGGCTATAACTTTATCCCGTTGCATCAATACACAACCAAGACCCTGAATTAATGCGTCGCAGTAAACCACGAAGTCGTCTGTGCCCTCTGGCAATGAAAGGATAGGTGCACTGCAAAGTCTATCCTTTAAATGCTGAAAGGCTAATTCTTGTGCGTTTCCCCATCGATAAACAACGCCTTTCTGCGTTAGTGAGGTGAGAGGCTGTGCAATCTTGGAAAAATCCTTAATGAACCTCCTGTAGTAACCTGCCAAGCCCAAGAATTGGCGAATTTCCGTTGGCGTACGAGGTGCAGGCCAGCTCTTGATCGAATCTACCTTGGATGGATCAACATGAATCCCATCCTTGTTCACTACATGGCCTAAGAAATGGACTTCACGAAGCCAGAAGTCGCATTTCGAAAACTTGGCATACAGCTGTTCTGTTCGAAGAAGTTCCAAAATGAGTCGTAGATGCTGCTCGTGTTCCTCCTGACTCTTCGAATAGATCAGGATGTCGTCTATGAATACAATAACGAACTTGTCTAGGTACGGCTTGCACACTCGATTCATCAAGTCCATGAAGACCGCAGGTGCGTTTGTTAGCCCAAAAGGCATGACCAAAAACTCATAGTGGCCATATCGAGTTCTAAAGGCTGTTTTGGAGACGTCCTCTTCTCGGACTCTCAGCTGGTGATATCCTGATCTCAAATCAATCTTTGAATAGTAGCTCGACCCTTGCAGCTAGTCGAACAAGTCGTCAATACGTGGAAGAGGATAGCGATTCTTCACGGTCACTTTGTTGAGTTCATGGTAGTCGATACACATACGGAAGGTACCGTCTTTCTTCTTCACGAATAGCACTGGAGCTCCCCAGGGTGAAGAGCTAGGACGAATAAAACCCTTATCCAAGAGTTCTTGTAGTTGCGTAGAGAGTTCTTTCAACTCTGATGGAGCTAAGCGATACGGTGCACGAGCTATGGGTGCCGCTCCAGGAGCTAGCTCGATTTGAAACTCGACCTGGCGATGAGGTGGGAGACCAGGTAGTTCCTCAGGAAATACCTCAGGATAGTCGCGTACAATTGGAAAATCTTCTATCTTCTTCTCTTTCTTCGAGGTGTCTGTAACGAGAGCCAGAATAGCAGTGTGGCCCTTTCTTAAGCACTTCTGAGCCTTAAGGAAAGAGATGATGCTCACAACAGCACCACTCTTGTCGCCACGAATCATGAGAGGTTCATCACCTGGGCGAGGAATACGGACAATCTTTTCGTTACAAAGAATCTCTGCTTGGTGTTGGGATAACCAGTCCATCCCAATGACAACGTCGAAACTACCCAGAGTGATAGGAAGGAGGTCGATTGAGAAAGTGTGATCAGCAAGAACAATATTACAACCCTTGACTACGTGTGTGACCTCTAAACTTTTACCATTAGCTAACTCTACAGCGTGCTTGGGGTTCAAAGGTGTTGGGGTACGCTTAAGCAGTTGACTAACTTTTAGGGACACATAACTAGTATCAGCACCCGAATCAAATAAGACAGTAACGTAAAAGTCGTCGAGAAGGAACTTACCCGTCACGACATTGGGATCATTCCTAGCGTCTCCCTGGCCAATAACGAACACACGACCCCTTGCCCCATTGCCATTGTTACCCCCGTTGTTCCCATTCCCCTGATTGTTGTTGTTATTGTTGTTCTGGTTCCTGTTCAGTTGGGGACAATCTCTCTTGAAGTGGCCTTCAGCTCCACACTGAAAGCACCCTTTGTTGTTACCTTGCTGCTGTTGCTGGCGTTGATTCTGTTGAGCTTGTTGTTGCTGACGATTCTGGTTTGCGAGGTATAAACTTCTACAACCCTTTGCTGCGTGGCCTGGTTTGTTGCACCGATGACAGTTACCCCTGGTGCATGGCCCGCTGTGATGTAGGTTACAGCGATTGCATTAAGGGTGATTTCCCTTCTACACACCACGACTTTGGCTACCAGACGATTGCTGACTAGGACTCTTATAGTCGTCAGTCCTTCTCTGCTGAGACTGAGACTGCACAGAAGTTGAACCTTTGCTTGAAGCTCCATCCCATTTTCTCTTGTTGTCACTAGGAGCATCTGAAGTGGCTGTAACACTAATACGCTTTGGTAATCTGCCCTGCTCCACCGCCTGATCAGTGAGGCGATGAGCCAATTGTACAACTTGCTGGATGGTGGCTAGGTTTGCTGATGTCACGTGACTTTGGATCTCTGGCACTAGACCCTTAAGATAAAGTTCGATGCGTTTGATGGGAGGATCCACCATCGTAGGACACAGAATAGCAAGCTCATTCGATCTCTTCGTAAACGCTTCAATTTCTGACCCCGTCATCTTGAGGTTGAAGAACTCGACTTCCAGTTTGTGAATATCATCACGGTTGCAGTACTCTTCCCTGATCATTTCCTTAAAGTTGTTCCATGGGGTGGCGTTAGCAGTAACCAACCCCAGCATTTGGACCTGAGCGTTCCACCAGGTGAGGGCTAAAACCTCGAGAGTACCGGTAGCATACTTCACCCTGCGTGCCTCAGGGCATTCACACATTTCGAACACAGATTCTAGTTTCTCAAACCAGTGGAGGAGACCTACTGCTCCTTCAGTGCCGCTAAAAGTAGTGGGTCGGCAGTCCATAAAAGTTTTGAAGGTGCACACAGGTGGCTGAGCATGTTGACTTGTCGTGTGCGTAAGAGTAAACAAAATTTAGCACAAGTGTTGGGTTACGAGAGTAGGATCTAAAGATCCTAGAATGAGTTTTAAACTGCAGGGTATACCTCCTGCTTGTGCGGCTGCAGGTGTCGCAGCAACCTGTTCGTTAATCAGAGCTGTCAACTGGGCTTGAGTCATGTTAATGCGTCCACTCATGATCTTCATATCAAAGGAAAACATGAGTGAGAGGGGTTCACGAAAGTGCGATGACAGAAGAGAGTAAGCACATAAGCGTTTTCAAACAATAGTTGTTACGTTTATCTAAGCATACCACGAGCAAAGTTCTATGTAATCTATCAAGTAGGCAGGGTAAACATAAATCGTATCACCTAGAATGTTGAGCCTTGCACGTGGAGTGAAGCGTAGTTGTGGATCGTAGAGCACTGTACAGGTTATAGTCTGGTTTTAACAAAAACGTTTTCCCTTATTAAAACCAAGTTCTCTATAACCAATGGCTCTGATACCAATCTGTCACACCCCCAAAATCCACACGCGGAGTATCACCACTTGGAGGCGTGACTGACCAGGATTAAACCACTAATCATATTGAACAAGCAAGTAATTAATTGTAAAAGTCCAACCAACACAGTTAGTGTCCAAAACAAACATAGTTTAAGTTATGAGCGGAAGCATAATGTTTAAAACCAAAACATAAGTTTAAATATCCAAAGGTTTAACATGGCACACAGTTGTCCATGTCCCACAACGACTCTTCCTTGTGCAAGCTCCAGCTAAGTACCTATTGACCTGCAAAGCATGTAGTAACGAGTCAACAATAATGTTGAGCGAGTTCACAGTTGGGTGTTGGTTTTAGTTGTTCCAAAAATAGTTCCTTTAACTGGCATCCCTTCCGTGGGGGTTACCCCATATTTGAAAACGTGATTTGTTTAACCCAATTAACTCTGGAAATCCAGCCGTGGGGGCTACCCCATGATAGTTATCTGGCATTTCGGCCGTGGGGGTTACCCCATGTATACACTAGACTCGTTACCATATCGACTGCTGACTAAAGTCATGTTTAAGTGCCCTGAACTGTCAATGTCTATCAGCATTGACGTGCCCAGATCCATTAGTTCACGCCCGTCCTCTGCGGCACGGTGTGAGGTTTGTCAGACCTAAATAGCGCTATCTAACTAATGACCCGCTCGCCATTGGCCCGGCGATTAAGTCGATATAAAATAGGAGGGACTTCGTGATAGAGTTCTGGTCTAGTAAAAGTTAACTGTCCATGAGGACGAGGAATTACATTCCTGAACCAGTACTGTCCTACCCAAGAAAGGAGGAGGAATCCATGTTCCTTAACCCCATTCCCAACCCCTGGGAATCCCATGCTTTGTAGAGAGTGTGAACTCACCTTGGTTTGCTCGGTATGCTAAGTTATGTGCTCACAAATAAATAATCAATCAATCAATCAAGGCCTAGGGTAATGCATTTACACACAGTCAGTTCATGTTGGTCAAGTTTCACATACAATTTATGTCACAAAGTGCTTGACAGTTAATTCCATGTATCGTACAAGCAGTTAATCAATATCATGCAATTCATACAATCTAATGTTGTTAACCAATAACACACTTTAACAGAGTTAGCAAGTTTAACTGGATTAACATATACCAACAAGGTTACACAGTTAACAAAGTTAACATCTAACAGAACTAGTGAACTAACTGTGTTACGTGCTTAACTTAACTGAGTTAAATAGTTTAACAGAGTTAACATGTTTAACTGAATTAATAACTAACAGTGCCAACAACTAAAAGAGTTAATAACTAACAGTGTTACAACACACAAGCAGATGTGCCGAAAACACTCTTGGGCCGAAAACACATTTGGGCCGAAAACTCTTTAGCCGAAATCACCTTGGGCCGAAATCCCCAAGGTGTTTTCGTTGAAGTGGGGATTTCGCTAGGTAGGGGTTTTCGTCGGGTATCTCATCATCAATAACAGTTCCATAATCATCAAAACTAACCATCATCACAACAACAACATGCAATACACAAAATCTAATTATTTAAAAATCATGGCCGACAACTTTAACCACCTCAAGAGATTATTGGACCAATTATTTGGGTGGACTTGACTAATGTTAGGTTGAGTCACATGCAAACCGTAGAATATGTGTAATCTGTGAACTCATGTGCACTTATTAAATCATTTGCAACTTCAAGGAACATAAATGTTCACAATCATTATGTCTAACAGTTACATCGGTTAACAATCATTTGATCAACCTAATCTAATCATAACCTAAACATGTGTTAACCTTAGACAATCTAGCATATATGTTGGCCATTACATGAGAGCATATTCACAGATTCATCATATACCCTAGCCCTCCTTATATCATATCATTCTAGCAATTCACAGGAACTCTAAGTTTACAGAGTAAAACATAATTCCTAGATCAAAACACCACATGATTCCGTTTTACAAGCATAATATCGTGAATGAAACCTACCAGCAGGAACCCTAGTTGTTACACAACATCATGGTCATACAGAAAATCAACATCAAAGATCAAATGATACAAAACACTAACCGGAAATTAAAGCGATTAGTACGAACTAGATGGATGGACTTCTCAAATGAGGAGGGGCTGCCGTCGGTGCACAGGAGAGCGAAGGAGTGTGAGAGATATCTAGGGTTGTTGCCGGTTACAAACAACTCACGCAAGGGTTGAACAAAAATATATAACTGATCGTAGTGGGCCTAAGGCCCGATTGATTTCACTGATCCAAAGTTGGCGAAAACACTAAGTGTTTTCATGAGGGAAGTGTTTTCGGATGTAGGTGATTTCGTGGGGGGTGTTTGGCACAAGCTCCTTATTTTATTAACAATCGATCAATCATCTTATTAATATCTTATTAATGTAACATATGACTAACAAATACACACACGATATACACATCACAATTACACTTATATTGCACATCCAAATTATTAAGCGCACATAGCAAATAAGTATGAAGTTAAATCGGATAAAGACCTTGAAAAACTCGGGTTGTCACATGAGGTAAAGGCATGGAAGTATTGTGCGAAAGCGAGTAGAAGAGCCATTGTAGAGATGGTGTTAATAGACGAGGTCCCGTTTTCAACCGTTGAGCATCAGGGATTTAGAAGGGTTATAGAAAGTTTTAATCCGACTTTTAAGATGCCAAGCAGGTTTACGATTGCGAGGGATATTGGGGAGATATTTTTAGAGGAAAAGGGGAAGTTGAAGTCATTTTTTGCAAAGAATAGCACACGGGTGTGTCTAACCTCAGACACGTGGACTTCAAATCAGCGGGTTAACTATATGTGTGTTACAACTCATTTTATAGATGACAATTGGGTGTTGCACAAAAGGATCATCAACTTCAAGCAAATATTCAGCCACAAGGGAGACGAGATAGGTAGGTCCCTTATTCAATGTTTAAAAGAATGGGACATTGAAAATGTGCTGACCATTACATTAGATAATGCGTCAGCTAATGATGTTGTCATACAGTTTCTAAAAAATAGGTTAAACAACCTCTTGTTCGACGGGAGATACTTGCACATCCGATGTATGGCACACATAATCAATCTGATTGTGAAAGACGGCTTACGTGATGGGTCAACATGCATAGATCGTATCAGAGATGCTATTCGCTATATTAGAATGTCTCCTCAGCGAATAGACACTTTTAAAAAATGTGTTAAGGCAGAAAAGATCGAAAGCAAAGTATTCATAGGTATAGATGTGACTACAAGATGGAACTCGACTTGGGAGATGTTAGAGAAGGCAGAAAAATTTGAGAAGGCGTTTAACAGATATGATCTGGATGACCCAAATTATAAAAATGATATGGGTGATGATGCTCCTAGAGTTACTGACTGGAACTACACGAGACAATTGGCAAGTGTGTTAGAATTGTTTCAGCGTAAAACTGCCAACGCTTCTGCTACAAAAACAGTTACCGCTAATTTATTTTTTAACGAGGTTATGGATATAGACAAGCATTTAAGGAAGATGAAAGACGGATCTGACTTGGAAGGTAAACTTATGGGTGCTAAGATGGACCTGAAGTTCGACAAGTACTGGAGAAATCTACCGACTGGCAGATCATTTAATTACATTCTGTATTTTGCTACAATTTTAGATCCGAGGTTAAAGGTTCGTGTTATTCAGTTTGGATTTGAGAGAATATTCAGGGCTGAAAAAAAAAGACGATGAGACAGAAGATGACTTGAAGAAACGAGTTAAACTTGTAGTTAATAGTATAAAGGATGAATTGAAGCTTTTGTATGAGCATTATGCATCAAGCAGTGAAAAACAAGGTTCAGATAAAGTTTCACCAAGTCAGGAGAACTTTGAACCATCATCACAAGGAGAGAGTGATTTTTTTTACAGAATTTAAAGCGGATGGCGGTTCTACATCTTATAACACCAAGTCAGAACTTGAGAGGTACCTAGACGACGGAGAGGAGGACCATTACAAGGGATTTGATATTCTGGGTTGGTGGAAGGCTGCATCTTCAAAATACCATGTATTAGCGAAAATGGCGAAAGGTATGTTTACTAATTAGTAGTTTATTTTTATTACTTATAATAATACGATAGTGTTAATTAGATTTTCTTCCTATCACTATAGACATATTGGCTATCCCGGTATCCAGTGTTGCTTCTGAGGAGGCGTTTAGTACAGGCGGAAGAGTTGTCGATACTTATCGAACTTCTTTATCAACTCCGATTGTCGAGGCGTTAATATGTACAGAGGATTGGATTCGTGCTTCAATTAAAAAGAAAATCTACATCGAAGATTCGGCAGAGTTCGATGACATTGGAAAAGGTAATTTTGACATACACCGATACACATCCTTATTTTGTTGTTTACGTTGTATTTATCACTATATATTTTTTTTTCATGTAGAAATTTTTGATAAAGTGGAACCGGATCACATGAACATCGATGTCGATTAACGGATGGCTGGAGATGGATACGGAAAAAGGAGAAATGACTTAAAGTAGTATCGGTTTCAGTTCGTTTGCTTTGGATTTGTTGGATTTTGTTTGGATTTCTTACATTTGTTTTGGATTATGTTTGAAGTTCTTAATACTTTTTGATTTTTTGGATGTTTATCATTATATTATATACCTTGCAATCTCTCACGAATTTACCATGCTTTCAAACAATGCTTCTAACTCTAATCTCATAAAAGAGCAGGATATAAAACATAAACACTAGTTATGTTACTAGTTATTTCACTTCGACATTTTATCGAACACGTGGTGTGCATAAAGTTCAACCTTAGATAAAATACTATTTCAATGAAGCATAACCAAACAATCAATTTCATATGAGATCAAACGTTAAACATCAATTTCATAACAATCAAAACAATACATCAATTTCATAACAATCAAAACAATTTCATACGAAATCAAACTTACCTCATGTGTATGTGGCTGCCTACAATGGATAAATAAGTAATTCAGTATGTGGCTGCCTTCAATGGAAATCGAATGAAAAGGATCTGATGGGGCTGAGCATTTGACAGTAAATCAGATTCTGAAAGCTAAGAGACACTTGAGAAGCACCAAAATAGATAGCACCGAACATAGATAACTCTGAAATGGAATGGATGTAACTGTGATTAATCGGTTTCGGGTATTACCTAGGAACCGATAACACCGAACATGGTAGGAACCGATACCCGAATATCATATAGGGTACTATATTCGGTTCCAGTTTTAGGCTAAAATCGGGTATCGGGTCGGGTAATTCACGGGTCGGTCCGGTTCCTGTCAAATGCTCAGCCCTAACATAAGGAACGGATTCTATATTCCAATTCCATCAATATTTCATTCCATTATGTAAAACGAACACACCTACATTTCTACGCAAACTCCAATTCTAATTTCATTAAATTCCATGAAACGAACGATACTTCAGTTTTCTTTGAGTGAGGAACCAGTCAAAAGAAAAGAATATTGAGTGGTCCCGTTGGAATTCCTTTGATGCATGTGTATTTTTTTTTTTTTTTCTGAGGGTTTATTTGTTATTCTCTGGTGTATTTTTGTATTTATTTTTGGCTTTAGCTCCTTGTTAGCATGTTAGTGGAATAAAATTTGCTCTTAAGAAAACATTAAATAATTAGAATGCATCGTTACATTATCCAATAAACTATATTTAATAATTAGAAGCACGAAAACAAAACAAGTAACTATCATATCATAATATTGATATATAACTAAAAGTTATTATTAATTTTTTCTTAATATATAACAAAAAGTAATTATTAGGTATGAATGTATGATAAACAAAATAACCGAAAGGTGTATGATAAGTTTAGAAAGTTAAAACCGTGAACAAGCAAATAAGTTCCAGTTCAATTGGTATTAGAGGGGGAGTAAACATTTTCTTATGCTAACTAGGTGTTACCGTATATAGCAGCGGACCCAAATTTTTTTTCATTGGGGTCCACTTTTTGTGTAAGGATTTTTCACAACCAAACATTAAAATTTTCGGGTCGGTCATCGTAGTCGGGTCGGGGCTAAGAAATAATGTAGAAGCATTTAGTGGACATGAAACCACTACATTATATGTTGGAAGTTTTATTTGGTAATTAAGTGTTAAATAAAATCGACATTCAATTTATCATTTTAAAGAAGCAAATTAGAGGGTCAATGGGTAGTTGTGCTGTTTTAAGACACTAATTTAATTTTTGATGGAAACAAATAAACTAAAAAAAAAAGACATGTAAGACTTGAACTTGAGATCTATTTGTTGGAACACAAGGGGATTTATCACTAGGGGTGTAAACGAGCCGGGCCGAGCCCGAGCTTGACTGGGCTCGAGCTCGGCTCGTCATGTTTTTTTGAAGCTCGAGCTCGTCTCGCGAGTATAACCCAAAGCTCGAGCTCGGCTCGAGCTATTTTAAGAACAACCTCAGAAGAGCTAAAAACTCGGCTCGAGCTCGCTTCAGTGTCGCTTAAACGAGCCAAATCTCGGCTCGAACTCGGTTCGCCAATGTTATCATCATTATTATTATATTATATATAAAATAAAAAAAATTTGTTTGGGCTCGTTTAGGCTCGCGAGCCAAAACGAGCTTTGTATTTCAGGCTCGAGCTCGGGCTCGATAACTAAACGAGCTCTATTTCAAGTTCGAGCTCGGGCTCGTTAAAGCTCGGCTCGTTCGAGCTTTTAACCGAGCCGATAACGAGTAGCTCTCGAGCCTTTGAGCTTGTTTACACCCATATTTATCACCACACCATCTTTGCTTTTAATACTATAGGGTCCAATTAATTTATTTTATGGGGTCCTTGAAAAAATTTAACATACCGGTTCTACTATTTTCTAAATAAAGATTGGGGTCCGTGGACCACGACCCGGACCATGTGGGTCCGCCCCTGACCGTAAAGGTCTTCAGATGACGGGTTTTCTCTAAAATTCGAGATGATGGATTTAGACTACCTAACGACGTCAGACGTATGTGATCATCTTTTGCCATTAGATTACCCTAGGCAGCCAGGCTTTTATACATCGGTTTCACACAAAAAAAAAAGTTAAAAAAAAAACCAAAAACAAACCAAACAGAGTGTCCAGGTTCATCCTCCCAACAACATTATATGATCCAGCTCCACCAAAACCACCTTTGTCCCTCCCTCCCTCTTTCTAACCTGCACGAGGGAATAAGAATACGAATAACAACAGAATCGCCATTAATGGCAGCCATGACCTCCCTTTTCCTCAAAACCCCAATCCATTCAACCCCTTTCCCCAAACCCCACCGAACCCATCTCAAATTCTCCAATGTCTCCCCACAATTCATCTCCTACAACCAAAGCCCTGCTCGAAACCCAATCCGAATCTCGTGCGGTTTAATCGAACCCGATGGGGGCAAGCTGGTTGACCTGGTGGTTCCGGAGTCAAAGAGAGATATTAAGAAGAAGGAAGCTATGGGTTTGGCCCAGATAAAGCTTTCTAGGATTGATCTGGAATGGGTCCATGTGCTCAGCGAGGGCTGGGCTAGTCCGATAACCGGGTTCATGAGAGAATCCGAGTTCCTCCAAACTCTTCATTTTAACTCGCTCCGGTTAGGAGACGGGTCGGTTGTTAATATGTCGTTGCCGATTGTCTTGGATATTGATGATGCTCAGAAGGACCGGATATTTGATTCGGGTTCCACGTCGGTTGCACTTGTGGATTCGGCTGATAACCCGGTTGCTATTTTGAACAAGTAAGACACGTTTTTTGGGTGTTTGATTTGTGTGTGTTTTAGAATTCGGAGTTAAATGCGATTTTTGTTTTTCTGGTTTGAACCATTTTGACAAAAATGTTTCATTTTTTTCGCATGTCGGTCCAAAAAAGTTTTACTTTCGCCAGTCCACTGGGTTAACTTCATCAATTTTTTTTTCATCAATTTTTTTTGTTAACGAGAATTTGGTCATTTTATATTTTATATGTAAATCTATTAACTAGACTGGCAATTCAGCCATATAAAATGACCGAATTGCCCTTCTTGTTAACAGAAAAATAGACTAAAAGGTCAACGATGAAACCTTTTTAAACCCATCAGCAGAAAATGAAACTTTTGAACTAAACTGATAAAATGGCTCAAACAACGTGGAGTAAAATGACATTTAACTCTAGAATTCCTATTGCTGAATTAAATTCCTGTTAATCTTCCATTTTGGTAAATATCTTTTATATAATAATAATAATAATAATGCATTTTTGAGGAAAAAAGTAAGCAAACTCTTTTTAAGTTTGAAAAACCAAGTCCAAAGGTGCAAAAAACGAGTTCAATGACAAGACCACCCATAGTGGCTGCCCAAATGGGCGTTTTTTGTGCTCAATCATGCCCAATCTCGCCGACCAGCCACTACACATGGGCGTGTTTGGCCTTTTTTTTGTTATGGCGTGTTATAAATCACGCTAATGGGGGAATTTCTTGGCATTTTTTGGCCAATAAGATTTTTTAAGGTTTTTATTTTATTTTATTTTATTACAAACATGTTGCCCCATAATCCCTACATCCCCACTACACCCCTTTTGTAAAAACACCCAATAATGCCCAATGGCTGACTGGACTGCCATATAGCGCAAAACGCCCTATGATTATGGGGCATTATTCACCCAACACTACGCATGGTCTAAACTCAAAAAACCAGTTTAATGGTTCGCTTTATGGTTTGTAATTATTTGAAAGTTGGAACCAGCCGTGTCTTTTCAGTATTTTTGTCGTGACTAGTTATTTGAACTGGAACCTGCCATGTCTTTTCAGTTATTATTGCCACGTCTTTTCAGTTATTATTGTCGGGTCTTTTCATTTATTATTTGTTTTCTAGAATAAAAGGTTACAAATAGGGTGTAGCTATTGGCACACCAATGTGCCTAATATGCACACCAAAAAAATGGTTTTTTGTCCTATATGTGCACCCTGCAGTGTCGAGTTGTGGTCAAAGCGCGGCGTTTTGGTCCGGTCAACCAGACAAAGACTGACGGGTCTGTTGACCGGACCAAAACGCCGAGCTTTGGCCGCGTTTTGGTTCTACATGTCTGGTTGACCGGACCAAAACGCGGCCAAAACTCGGCGTTTTGGTCCGGTCAACAGACCCGTCAGTCTTTGTCTGGTTGACCGGACCAAAACGCCGCGCTTTGACCACAGCTCGACACTGCAGGGTGTGCATATAAGACAAAAAAACCACTTTTTGATATGGCTATCTACACACCAAGTGTGTATAAACAAGGCTCCTCGGTGTGGGAGGAGGGTAGTCCTCAAAGAATGCTCCGACACGTAGAATGGGTGTGAGGATGGGGCAAAGCGGATGAAACTAGGGAATGGGTGTGATTGGTGGCGTCCGTTTTAAGGCGCGCCTCGAGGCGAAACGGGAAAAAAAAACGTTTTTGAGGCGGCGCCTCGGTGGTTAATTTTATACGTACGTCTCATTTGGTCTGAGGCGGTCGTATCTGGTAGAGGCGTACGTTTCTAATAGAGGCGTACGTTTCTGATGGAAGAGGGAGAATTAGGGTTTTATCCTTTGGAGATGACGACTGTATCAACAATTGATGCTTACCAGGTGTGGTGTTGAACAACAAACACAGCAGATGGACATGTAGCATGGACGATCCGAAAGAAACAAACTATATGAAGATGACGGTTGTATAAACAGTTAGGTTTCTGATGGAAGAGGGAGAATTAGGGTTTTAGATGTAAAGCACGCATGCGGCTCTGAGTTTTTTATAAAAAAGTGGGCTCTTTCAAAACTTGGGCTCATTCTTAAAACATGGGCTCTCCTAAAAATAAGGAAATTTGACTTAGCCCAATGAATTCTTGAAGTATTTATTGGAATTTTGAAGTACTATTTTATTTTTCTATAAGAAATATAATTTTTATATTTATTTTTTAATTCCGCCTCGGGCTTACGCCTCGGTTCGCCTCGAGGCTTACGCCTCGTGAGGCGAAAGAAAAACGCCTCGAAACTCGTTTCCGTTTTTTTAAACCTTGATATATATATATATGTATGTGTGTGTGTAAAGAAGAAGAGAGAGGAGTGGCACAACCGTCTTGTGGAGGACGATTAGGACGTCGCTAGGCCGGTGGAAGTCGTGTTTGGGACGGTGCCGGGGCTCGATGTGGCGGGGACGTCCCCCACACTTAGCGGCCTAACCCTAAATGATTTACATCATTTTAAACAATTTAACGGATATTAATGATTAATGATTTTGACTTGAATGGAACATATAAACTGTGAAACTGAATCATTTAGGCTTAGGGTGAAGGGAACGCTATAGTACTATACTAGCTTCCCACTAGTACCCGCATCATCATCCAATAAGATTGTTTCACCTCATTTAACCAAGATAGGAGCGGACATTTTCCTAGCTCAAGTGACTACCATAACATATTAAATAGAGTAAATTGCCAAAATCGTCCATAAGGTTTGGGCATGTTTGCCATTTTCATCCAAAACAACTTTTTTGTACCATATAGTCCTTCATTTTTGGGATATTTTGCCATTTTCATCCATACGTCTGACTTTTTTGCCAAAATCGTCCCTGATATTTGGGATTTTTTGTGATTTTCACCCAAATGTTTGATAGAAAACATAAAGCAAATTAGACGTTTGGATGAAAATGGGAAAGAATCCCAAAGAATCCCAAAAGTGTAAAAAAGGAGGGGTTGTCGAACTCGCTATTGCTACACGATCAAACTACTCAGTTTGGTTGCGGCGGTGTACCCACCCAACCCGCACCAATTCGCATCAATCTGGTCCCTTCTGAGTTGTACGCCCAATTCACCCTTAGCCAACCAACCCTACCCGTTTGGTTTGGTTTGGTGTTTAAAACCACAGTTAATTGTTCTCCCAAGAATATTCGAGTTGACGTGTGAGGTGTGAACACTTTTATGAAGCAGGGATGGTACACTTGTGAACACTGATGATTTTGATTTTAAAAATACATGTTCAAAGTTTAAACCGTGAAACTGATCCGTTTTGGTTGGCCAGCTGACTTAACCAACCAGGCCCATTTGGTTTACCGTTGGTAACCTCAGTTAATTGTTTAGCCGAGAATTTTTGTCAAAAGAGGTCGACTGCACTTGAACACTTTTATGAGGTTTTTAGTTTTTACCTCTGTATCCCTCTTCTTTAATAGTCACTAATGTGAAACTTAACTTTTTGGCTGCCCCGGCTGACCCAACCAACCCGACCGGTTTGTTTTTTTTCCCGTTTTCAGAAGCCTCATTTCATTGTGAACGGGAATTTTGTTATGTTTGGCTAGATTTTCTTGATGTTAAATTTAGTTTATCTGTGGAATCATGAACATGTATTCACTCTCTCTTCGTTTCGTGCATTGATTGTTTAGCATTGAGATCTACAAGCATAACAAAGAAGAACGAATTGCAAGAACTTGGGGTACTACAGCCCCCGGTCTTCCTTACGTTGAAGAAGCCATAACTGGTGCAGGAGATTGGCTGATTGGTGGTGATCTTGAAGTTATAGAACCGATCAAGTACCATGACGGTCTTGACCATTACAGACTCTCTCCTTCAGAACTTCGTGCGGAGTTTGAAAAGAGGAATGCCGATGCAGTGTTTGCTTTCCAGCTCAGGAATCCCGTACACAACGGTCATGCTCTTTTGATGACCGACACAAGGCGTAGGCTTCTTGAAATGGGTTATAAGAACCCTGTTCTTTTGCTTCATCCACTCGGAGGATTCACGAAGGCAGATGATGTTCCGCTTAGTTGGCGTATGAAGCAGCATCAGAAGGTTAGCAATTTGGTGTTGTTTTTTTAGTAGAGTTGGTGGATCGGGCTGGTTGAATGAGATTAGGGGTGGCAATCGTGTTGTGTTGTCGGGCTGATTTGATGAACTTGAAAATGACCCATATATTTATATGTGCGAGAGACATCAACCCCAACCCGGGCTACCTAAAATCATGTAACCTGAAGATTGCCCATTTAACTTTGTTATAT
>JARYGA010034323.1:0-25715 GCA_030545235.1 Helianthus tuberosus | reverse complement strand
CCATGTCACCTAATACGGATTTTATGATTAGATTAGTGTTTCTAGGCATATGTAACATGTCCTAAAGGTTGCACATGTGTAAATTGAGTATGACTAAGCATAAGTTTCGTATAAAACATGAATACCACGTGTTCAATAGTTTAACATAAGTTCGCGAACATCCCGAATAAATACCAAATTGTTTCTCAATTCCAGTGCTCAATCACGAATGAAATATATATAACACGAGTTTAAATAATAGCAAGTTTAGCACTTAGTTTCCAAGAATAATGATTAATCATCAATTGATTTACAAAATCGAACATACGAGCATATATAGCGTGTGTATAACATATTTGTAACAAAATACGAGTTTCATTAATGATCCAAGTCACGGTTTTACAATGATTACAAAGAAAGAATGATTACGAGAATACAAAGTTTCCAAAAATAGAAATACGAGCAAAACTTTCTATAAATGGAAGGTACAAAAGAGCCGGGCGTTACAGTCTCCCCTCCTTTAGAAAATTTCGTCCCGAAATTTAGGAAGATGTAGCGAAAAGATGAGGGTACTTCGTCTTCATATCACTCTTGAGTTCCCAAGTGAATTCGGCGCCACGTTTACCTTCCCATCGAACCTTGACGATAGGAATTTTACTGCGCCTCAATAACTTGACTCCTTGATCCATGATTTCGACGGGTTTCTCCACAAAATGCATAGTTTCGTTAATTTGGAGATGTTCGAGAGGAACATGAAGTCCTTCATCAGCGAGACATTTCTTTAGATTGGAGACATGAAACGTCGGATGAACGTTGTTGAGCTCTTGAGGTAAATCGAGTCGATAAGCCACCCTACCAATCCTTTCGAGTATCTTGAAAGGACCAACATAGCGAGTGGCAAGCTTTCCCTTTTTACCAAAACGAACCACTCCTTTCCAAGGAGACACTTTAAGTAGAATATGATCCCCAACGTTGAATTCCATAGGTTTGCGTCCCTTGTCAGCATAGATCTTTTGACGATTGCGAGCCTTGAGTAGATTATCACGGAATTGGAGAATCTTATCCGTTTCTTCTTGTATGATCTCAGGGCCAGTAAAATGTTTGTCACCAATCTCGTGCCAGCTTAAAGGAGATCGGCATCTGCGACCACACAATGCCTCGAATAGAGCCATTTGAATACTGGAGTGGTAGCTATTGTTGTACGAGAACTCGACCAAAGGTAAATGCACATCCCAACTACCACCAAAGTCGATGACACAAGAACGGAGCATGTCCTCTAGGGTTTGGATAGTACGTTCAGTCTGTCCATCCGTTTAAGGATGAAAAGCCGTACTGAGATTCAAATGAGTACCCATAGCGGATTGAAAAGTTTGCCAGAGAGGCGAAGTAAATCGACCATCTCGATCAGAAATGATGTCGAGAGGAATACCATGATGGCGTATGACTTCATCGGTATAGATGCGAGCAAGTCGTTCAACCTTGAAATCTTCACGAATAGGAATGAATTGAGCGGACTTGGTCAAACGATCGATGATCACCCAAATGCTATCGTGACCAGAGGGTGTACGAGGGAGTTTAGTTATGAAGTCCATCGCAATGCTATCCCATTTCCAAACGGGGATTTCAGGTTGTTCGAGTAGACCGGAAGGTCGTTGATGCTCGGCTTTGACTTTCGAACAGGTAAGACACTTAGAAACGTACACGGCAATGTCTCTCTTCATACCGGGCCACCAATAGGATGTACGTAGATTATGGTACATCTTGTCAGCACCAGGATGAATTGAGTACTTGGATTTGTGTGCCTCGTTCATAATGAGATCACGAAGATTGTCGCGATCTGGTACCCAGATGCGATCACGACAGTAGAGTAGGTCGTCAGATTTTGAAGAGAGTAGGTCTTCGGAAGCTCCACGTATTTCTACAGGCATGGAACCATCATTGATAGACGAATATTGCGCTTCACGAATGCAATTGTGAAGATCGCTCGAGATATGAAAACAACGAATAACATCTACATGAGCCTTACGATTGAGTGCATCGGCCACAACATTCGCTTTACCAGGGTGGTAGCGAATCTCGCAATCATAGTCGTTAAGTAATTCCACCCAACGTCGCTGATGCATATTGAGTTCTTTTTGGTCAAAGATGTGTTGTAGGCTCTTACGGTCAGTGAAAACCACACACTTTGTACCGTATAGGTAGTGTCGCCAAATCTTTAACGCAAAAACAACAGCGCCAAGCTCGAGGTCGTGGGTAGTATAATTTTTCTCATGTATTTTGAGTTGGCGAGAGGCATAAGCGATGACTTTGTCTCGTTGCATGAGAACACAACCAAGACCACGATTTGAGGCATCGCAATACACCACGAAATCATCATTCCCATCAGGGAGAGCGAGAATGAGAGCGTTGCAAAGCAAGCCTTTGAGAGTCCAAAAAGATTCCTCTTGCTCAGGACCCCAAACAAAAGGTTTCTCTTTTTGAGTCAACGAAGTGAGAGGAACGGCGATTTTTGAAAAGTTCGAGATGAATCGGCGGTAATAACCCGCCAATCCTAAGAAGGAACGGATTTCAGAAGGAGATTTAGGCGCGGTCCAATTCTTCACTGCTTCGATTTTGGAGGGATCAACGTGGATTCCTTTTTCACTAACAACGTGTCCAAGGAATTGGACTTCTTTAATCCAAAACTCGCATTTGGAGAACTTAGCGTATAAGCGTTCAATACGTAAGAGCTCGAGTATAAGACGAAGATGACGTTCATGATCGGCTTGAGATTTAGAATAAATGAGAATATCATCAATGAAGACGATCACAAAGCGATCCAAGTAGGGCTTACAAACACCATTCATAAGATCCATGAACACAGCGGGTGCGTTGGTCAAGCCAAAAGGCATAACCACGAACTCGTAGTGCCCATAGCGAGTGCGAAAAGTGGTTTTGGGGATGTCCTCATCGATAACACGAAGTTGGTGATAACCAGAACGAAGATCGATCTTGGAGAAACAGGTAGCGCCTTGAAGTTGATCAAAGAGATCGTCGATACGCGGAAGAGGGTAACGATTTTTTACGGTAAGTTTGTTAAGCTCACGATAATCGATGCACATGCGGAAAGAGCCATCCTTCTTTTTGACGAAGAGCACAGGAGCACCCCAAGGTGAGGTACTTGGACGAATGAAACCCTTATCGAGGAGTTCTTGAAGTTGCGTAGATAATTCTTGCATCTCAGAAGGTGCAAGACGATAAGGAGCTATGGCAACGGGAGTCGCACCAGGTACGAGGTCAATACGAAAGTCAACAGATCAAGGTGGAGGAGGACCAGGTAAATCCTCAGGAAAGACGTCAGGGAAGTCGCGCACCACTGGAACATCACTTATACTTTTTCCCTTGCCCTTTTCTTCCACAACGTGGGCTAAAAAGGCAAAGTACTGTTTGCGTAAGTACTTGTTCGCTTGTGTGCAGGACATCAACTTCAGTCCCTTTGAAGGTCGGTATCCATACACGTGCAAAACATCACCAGATGGAAGGGGTAAATGAACGTATTTCTCGTGACAAGCAATTTCAGCATGGTTCTTTTGGAGCCAATCCATGCCTATGATGACGTCGAAACTACCCAATTGCATGGGTATGAGGTCGATGGTAAAAACGTGCTCGTTAAGAGTAAGACGACAATCGCGAAGAACGGAATCGACTAAGATGGACTTGCCATTTGCGACTTCAACGGAAAACGACTTAGGTAGCTTAGAGCGCGTGCAATTTAACAATGATTCAAATTCTAAGGACACAAAGCTTTTTTCCGCACCAGTATCAAACAGTATCGAAGCATAAAGATGGTTAACAAGAAATGTAACGTTAACGACATCATTGTCGTTGCGCGCTTGATTTGCGTTCAGGTCGAAAGCGCGTCCACGAGGAGGTTGTTGTTGCTCTTGATTCCATTGTGGGCATTGAGGACGAAGATGATTAGCATCCCCACATTTGAAACAAGCCCTAGCTGGTCTTGCGTTTTGAGGAGCAGGTGGTGCTTGTTGTGCTTGCTGAGCTGGTGGTGCTTGTTGCTGTTGATAGTTGCGGCAAAAGGCGGTGTCATGTCCATAACGGTTGCAATTTCCACAACGACGACACCTGGCATTGGCAGGATAATGGTAATTACAAGTGGCACACTTGGGGTGAATCCCAGTGTACAACTTTTGGGTGTTATCAGGAGCAACAGGATTTGGGTTAACGGGTGGCACAATCGCATTGCAAACAGGGTTCGATTGCTTTCGCTTCGTCCCCCTATTGCTACTCGACTGTTGGGTAATTTGGTTGGCTGGCTTGAATGAAGCGGGGTTTGCAGCTTGCTTATCGCGTACACGGTTGTTGTTCAGGGAAGCGGCCAAACGATAAACAGCTTCGATATTGTCGAGTTTGGCAGCCTCGATCGTATCGCGCATAGCAGAGGGTAACCCATTGATGTACTTCCTTATCTTGCGGTCGGTGGTCATAACGAGGTGAGGAACAATGAAGCTAAGTTGTTTGAAACGGGTGGTGTAAGCTAGGTTCTCATCTCCCACTTGCTTTAGCGCCCAAAATTCTTCCTCTAGCTTTTGTTGCTCATGCGGATGGCAAAACTCGTCCATCATTAGGGCCTTAACTTCTTCCCAAGTCAACGCAGAGGCCAGTTCATTCGAGCGGATGTTCCTTTCGTTCGTCCACCATTCGAGAGCTCGGGCTTGGAATACCCCAGTCGCACTACGCGTTCTGAGCTCATCGGGGCAATCACTGTTGATGAACGTGACCTCCATGCCATCAAACCACTCGAGCATGGAGGTCACCCCATCATTGCCGGTGAATGGCTTGGGATTGCATGATGAAAAGTGCTTGAAGTTGAATGAAGCGGGCTTGCGTATTTCGACCTTAGAGTCGACGGAAGAGTGAGGAGTTTCAGAAGCTCGAATCTCGGTAATGACCTTAGGAACGACACGCGCGAACTGATCGGCCATGAAAGCCATCATCTTCTTTGTAGCACGGGTCTTTGACTGCTTAGACGTTTTGGAGAGACGGGTAGACATCTAAGATTCAAAAGAATGAAAAGGTGAGACTTGATCATAATGTTTGTTTAAGAAAATTGTTTGCATAAATTGATTCACATAGCATAAAGTGTCACATAGCATAAAAGGTTCAAATTGGTTCACATAACATAAAGAGTTTAGACGTCTCATATAGCATAGTCATGAGTTCCACATAACATAGCATGAATAAATGAAAGCATTGTAAATTTAGTTTGTTCACGAGGGATTATTATTGTTTGTGATTGTGATCAACGTGCGATATGAGTAAACCAAAATTTGAAAAGAACGAATGTTCAAGTATAAAATCACATATAAATTGAGATACATAAAAGAGAGGCTCAATAAAACATAGGATTGTTTCGGGTAGAGAAACGTCGACTATTCCAAAGTGGGTCGAAAGCCTTTCGAAGAAAACGTGCTTTGGCCTATAGGTAAGATACTCTCGTCGAGAAGCGATTAACGGTATCTTACCCTTCCAGTTACTACACGTCTCTAATCGATTGGAACAATCGGGACTTTGGCGAGATTGAAAATCGAGGAATGGGACTTAATCGACGAGATGCGGGTTTCACCCCTAACTTGACGATTTCGTACCCTAAATGTGGTTGGTACTCGTCGGGTCAAAATATAATTTCGACACTTTGACGAGGGTCCACTAGAGTTGAAATGGAAATTACCATTAAGTTGTGGATTTCACTCCTAGCTTAATGGTGAAATTTCGTGCAAAAATAGTTTAAGGTAGAATGAGAGTAGTTTACCAAATGGTGGGTTTCATGCCTATTTTGATAAAGTGTCTCGTTTGTGTTACAAGAGTATACAAACAAACAAAAGTGTATTCGTGTTAACCTTAGGAAAGGCATATAAATTTAATCAACAAGAAGTATAGCTAGGAAGCATGCATGGTAGAGTACAAAAGTTTTAAACAACACATAAGAGGCAAAATTCCTAAAACTATAGATTAGGGCAAAAGCATGGCAATTTTTCCTAATTCCCTATAGTTATATCTCTGATACCAATCTGTCACACCCCAACCGATGGCGGAAACATCGGGATGAGACGAATGTGTATAGATTGCAAGAGACTTCATAACACTATGTGACAATATTTAATTAAATTCGAATTCCATTCCAATTACTAAATTGTCATACAATAATCAAAACAAAATACAACATTGTTTCAACAAATAACATAACATAAAAAAATAAATAAACGATTTATAGGTGTGTATCTAGTCCACCCTATTCTTGTTTCATCTTTCATCATACTTCAACAATTTAACCTGCAACATGTATTAAAATAGAGTTTCAATGCAAAAGCAAAGGCGGGTATATAAGTTTGTTTACATAGCATAATAGAATAAAACTCAAGTCCAACATGATTCATAATATGTGATTACTAGTATGCAATTTTGGCGTACAATATGATCAAACCCGAGAATACAACGCATAAAAGAGCCTAATCCCAAAAGTTTAGCGGGGTGGTAATGTTTAACTTAACAATACCCAAGAGTATAACGGGCGGGAAGTTAATCCTATAGCGCTATAATTTTTAAGGTGGGTGAGCAAACTTAATGAGCATATAACGTTCCAAATCGTTCACATAGCATACGAGAATAACAAGTAAGTCACATTAGTTTCATGTTTAATCATGGATAGAGTAAGTTTAATTGAGTTTAAAAGTTGTTTGCATAGTTATACATGTTGCATCCCAAAGTGTAAAGGGGAAAAAGGGATCGAGTATACTCACCGTGGTTGCAAGCTTTCCTTCTTGGAATTCTCGCGAGTGAGTTTGTGGATGGATTAGTTTGGAGCACCTAGTCCTTCTACACGAGGAAACATAGGTGTGTGAGTTTGGCGTATAACGGAAGATTATAAATTTGGAGTTTAACATAACATAAAGTATAATATTAAAAATAATCATCTTTAACTTTATAACCCTTGTATGACACTATGTAACCAATATGGTTAGAATGTTTTTATGGGTAGTGCACCCATTAGAATCATACTTAGAGTTTTAGGTCTTAGATGATATTCTACTACTTTAACCTATAAACACAAGTTTAACATTAAAGGTTCGAATGAGCGTATATATATTTAGGTTAAGTATTACATATTATTTAGTCCAATAATTCATGTAGGAGGTAGAAGATTAGAATCCTCATTTAGGCACCTCGAGTTATCATGGAAGTCATGTATGGGGTAGGAAGAACAAGCTTCCGTTTAGGAACCCCTCGAATGTTCACCACTTCACTTAATGTAAAAACGACCAAGGAGGGTCACGAACTAGGATTAGTACAATAATATACACAACCTAACTAAAGAGAAATCATCAAATCATGTGAGGATTGTATGTTTGGACAACCCAAGTTGTTCCATAATCACTCATTTATCAAGGTCTAAGCTTGACATGACTTGTGGGTTAAGTACCCTAAACAAAACAGAAAAAAATTTGAGGTTTAACCTCTGATTCGTATCTCTCAATCATGTTTCTAACACTTAATCAGCCATGAGATAGGTTGTAAGCATTAGCACATAAGTTTGAGATGAGTTTTGATAAGTTTAAACAAGTTTTGAAAGAGTATAAACAAAACAAAAAGTTTACGGACATATTTAGGGCAATTCCAGGTCTGATTTCTCCAAGGAGAAACCAAGGAATCAAACCCCAAGATTATCCAAAGAAGTAGGAAGAAGAACCAAGTGATTTGGTTAAGAAATGAGCAAGTTACACTCACTTTAGTGCAAGAGTATGAATCTGCCAAAATCCTGAATTGCAAGAGATTTGAGAGTGATTTAGAGAAGATTAGAGAGTTGTGAAAGTGTAAAATGGCTTGGAGGAGGTGTATATTTATAGGGGAAGAGGTTGAGTATGATTGGAGGTGTTTAGAGGTGGATTAGAGGTGATTGGAGGGGTTAAGAAAGTGGGATTTCGTGCAAAAACGCGGGCTGCTGTGTTTTCTGTCCGCCCAGACACCCCTTACAGACCGTAAGGGTTGTGGCTTACGGTTCGTAAGCCAAGGTCAGAAACACAAAAAAATTTATTTTATGTTTTATGAATTGCAACTTATTCCCATGTCACCTAATACGGATTTTATGATTAGATTAGTGTTTCTAGGCATATGTAACATGTCCTAAAGGTTGCACAAGTGTAAATTGAGTATGACTAAGCATAAGTTTCGTATAAAACATGAATACCACGTGTTCAATAGTTTAACATAAGTTCGCGAACATCCCAAATAAATACCAAATTGTTTCTCAATTCCAGTGCTCAATCACGAATGAAATATATATAACACGAGTTTAAATAATAGCAAGTTTAGCACTTAGTTTCCAAGAATAATGATTAATCATCAATTGATTTACAAAATCGAACATACGAGCATATATAGCGTGTGTATAACATATTTGTAACAAAATACGAGTTTCATTAATGATCCAAGTCTCGGTTTTACAATGATTACAAAGAAAGAATGATTACGAGAATACAAAGTTTCCAAAAATAGAAATACGAGCAAAACTTTCTATAAATGGAAGGTACAAAAGATCCGGGCGTTACATCAAGCCATCCGATCGAATGACCATTCGATCGAATGGTCATCCGTCCGGATGGTCATCCGTCCGGATGGTCATCCGTCCGGATGGTCATCCGTCCGGATGGTCATCCGTCCGGATGGTCATCCGATCGGATGGCCATCCGATCGAAGAGCCCTCTGATTGAACCACTCCACACCACCTTTTCTCCTCCTCACCTATAAATATCCCACCTGTCACATCACTGTTCATGATGTGACAGCTCTCCTCCGACCCACGCACTCTCAGCCTCTTTTCTCTCGATTCCTCGCGATTCTTGTAAGTTTCCATCTCAAATCTTGTACTTCTTTGATCTATACACACTTCTTCATCATTTTCACCATCATATCACAACTTTCCACCATGAAATCACTGGATTTGGACTGTTCTAGGATGACGTCATCATGGAGTTCTTATGAACATTGAAGTGTGACCTTGTCCAATCAAGAACAACTCAGATCTAAGGGATTTCTACAATGTTTAAACACTGATTTCACCGAAATCTAAACATTTTTCAATTATTTCAAACTTGTCTTCAACATTCTTAACTTTTCACCCAAAACCGTTAAGATCTGGGCTCGTACGGGTTCACCACTCATTCACTAGTGCAGACCCGGACTGAGAATAGATTTCTAACGAAGAGATGACCAATTCACGGGTTGAACATGAAATCCCGTCAAGAACAGTTACCGATCGAACAGGGTGATTCCCATCTGATCGGATGACTAGACTAGTTGTGGTTTCCGTTGTTTGACACGTTGTTATACCGTCTCGGTTCAATCGTAAAACTTTCTGAACTTAACGAATTTTACAATTTTGCAAAACAAACAGGTTACCCGAACAAATCGTCGTCCGATCGGATCGCCATCCGATCGAACGACGATCCCACCGGATGACTTGTGATTTTCAATACTTAAACATTTTACAAAACTTCAAAGCATATCAGTTCCAAAGGAAGGGCCATCCGACCGAACGGTCATCCAACCGGATGACTTGATATGTAAAAACACTTCTCATTTTACAAAATGCTACAATGAAAACTTCAAAGTTCATACACAAACACATCCTTCTCAAAAGGACAACCCTCCGACCGAATGGTCATCCGTCAGGATGACCATCCGTCCAGACGGTCATCCGATCGGATCACCATCCATCCCTAAACTCACCAACACACTATTTCATGCACTGTTCAACGCTCATACTGTCATACTGTGTTCAGGCTAATCTCTCAGCGCTCCCTTCAATCCAAGACTGTGTTTATTCGTTAAACACGCACTGTGAGTATACTCGATCCCTTTTTGCTTTTTTCACTTTTGGGTGTTACATACGTTACCTATATCAAATCACAATCGACACACAACGCAAACACTTTTATACGCTAACCGCTCTCGCATGTTATACGTGTTATTCGATGAATGCTAGTATGTTATGTTTACACAGTGATTGTTGCCTGACACCTTAGCAACGATAGTACTATAGTTTGGACTCAGCACCTGTCGTGGACAGGGTTGTTAGGGGCTTTTCTTCACGTGTCACAGTGGTGATATGTGTTACGCATTCTACAACTCGCAGTCACGTCTGTGCATATTTCATTGTCGATAACTTTCCTGCTTCACATTTCTACGTGTTACATGCTGGTTATGCGTAAATCGCTTTCCCTACTATTATACTATTAAACTTGTATGCTCGCCTTTACACTATGTGTATTGACTGTTACTTTAACGTATGTGACAGGTGTTTAGGATGCTTTTATTTGCTGGATGTCATGGAATCAAGCTAAGGGAGTCTAGAAACGAACTAAATAAAATCTGAGTTGTCGGAACAATTTTAATTGGCTTTGAGATACAATGTCTGTAATACTATTTTGCCGAATATGTTATGGTATGGGACATAATGTTAAATATTCGATAACATTAGTTGTTATGGATTTTTCCTGGACAATCTGTTTCGCTCAGTGTCGCGCCCCGATGTTTCCGCCATCGCTTGGGGTGTGACACAAACGTCTAGGAAACATTATTTGAAAATACCCCTGAATTTATCGAAGCTATAGAATGAGATCCTCCACTGTTGGGTTATCATCTTTCAAACCCATTTTCCCTGAATTTATCGATTCTGTTTTTCAACGGGGATGTAATGCAATGATTCCTCTCAATTGAATAGATAGACACTTGCTTCATAGGACTCACTTGAATCGTCTCAGATGTAATAACAGTACATTTAGCATACGTGCCTGCTTGAATTGTAGAAAGCAAAGGATAACGAAGATGAACATTGTATTTATCACGAAAGTACTGAACAACCGAGATAACAGCTCCGGTTTCATCAGCTGCATTTGGAACAAGAAGTCCAACAATTCGTTCATTATCTGTTGTTATCTCAACAATATGAATGCACGCAACGAATATCTACAATCCAATCAACGCACATTATGTGTTTCGAATCAAGGGTCCTATCATTACAACCACTTGTTTGAAAATGTCCAGGAGAGTTGAAAAAACTGCAATTGGAATTGATCTTGGAACAGCATACTCTTGTAAACATATGGCACATGATAAAAGTGCTTCTCTAGGCAATCTGGGATTATGTTTCACAAATTGGGAACCACATATTTGCTTCAAGATTTACGTCTGATGTCCAAGTTTGATCACATTTGACTTCATCTGCGGCAGTCCAATGACTTTCTTCCCACGTGTCTGCACCGTGATCTTCATATTCTTGGTTCAATACCAACTCATCTTTAGTAGTGTTTGTTTGAGAACCTGATTCAGATACACATTGGTTCTCCAATTCCAGATCAGTATGCAAATAGACAACGGTTCTCCAATTCCAGATCAGTAATGTAAGGAGAAACGTTGAGATAACGGACATCCATCAAGCTCAAAAAGAAAAATTATGTTTCCCATAGTCACAAACGATTGCGGTTTGTATTTCCCATAGCCACCATTCCCATAGTAAAAAACGGTTGCGGTTTGCACATTCAATCTTCATTGCTTCATTAAAAATAACAAGGCGGTCTCGGTTGCATGAAGCTTTGATGTATGTTGCAAGTTAAATCCACAATCAATGTATGTTGGTTAATTGTAAGTATTGCATTTGCGTTAACACGCCTCATTTCATCTTTTTTACTATTTTCTTCAATTTCAACAAATATTTTCAATAATCAGCAAGCAAATACACAACGGTTCTCCAATTCCAGATCAGTAATGTAAGGAGAAGCTTATTAAAAGTAGAAATCACCTCCAATCCTTTCCTGGTCAAATCACACAATATAAAGTTTAAACTTATCGTGTGTTGTAGTTTGGAAAGATGACCGAATAGAGATCTGAATAACAAACTGTGGAGAACTTGTTTGCGTTATCCTTCAACATACGCTAAAATACTCTAAAATACGAAAAATAAACTCTAAAATACTATAAAATAGGCAAAAATACGCTAAAATACCCTAAAATACGCTAAAATACCCTAAAATACGCTAAAATACATGAAACTGTGCTAAAATACGCTGCAATATGTTACTATACGTCATATTACGATAAAATACACTAAAAACGTCGAAATACGTTAAAATACGCCAAAATATGTAAAAATAACCTAAAATAGGTTAAAATAAGCTAAAATACGTTAGAATACGCCCAAATACGTCAAAAATAATATAAAATACGCAACAATATGTTAGAATACGTCAAAATAGGCAAAAATACGTCAAAATACGCGACTAATGATATTTCCACACGCGTATACATATATCACGGCACTATACAATACAAGTGGATTTCAAACAAAACTGTACATAATCATAAAATACGATAATCGCACGCAACTGAACGTCACCGAAACGATGTATGTTGAAGGTATACGTCATAAAATGACAAAATATGAGAAAGTTCATCAAAAAGGACACGTATACGCGTCGAACCGAGGAAAACACGATCACTACAAGAAAACTGGGTTTTTAGTACGCGCAAAAGCGTCCTAAAATGCTATTTTATAGGACCTATTATTTAATAGGACCAACGGTAAAAGCGTTTCATGTAAAGGGGTCGTAATAAGTCCCGGATCTAAAAAAGCGTCCTAACATCTCAAATAAGATTATGAAACCAATTTTATGGTTGCGTAATATGTCTTTGAACAACCAAAATAGTGTCCTAATAAAAACATATTAGGACACTTTTACGATGTTTTAACATGTGCTTACATACTTTTAATCTTTTGATACACTTACAACCGTCCTTAGAAATTAATTGATAGGACCCTTATGATGTAACATTATAGCTAATTTAGTACCAAGAAATAGGTCCTAATATACCAAATAAGATTATGAAACCAATTTTATAGTCGTATAATATGTCTATAGACAACTTAAATAGCGTCCTAAAAAGAACATATTAGGACACTTTTACAATGTTCTAATATGTGATTATCTACTTTTAATCTTTTGATACACATACAAGCGTCGTTAAAAATTAATTTATAGGGCCCTTATGATGTAACATTATAGCTACTTTAATATCAAGAAAATGGTCCTAATATCCCAAATAAGATTATAAAACCAATTTTATAAACATACCATCAATATATAACATCCTAATAGTTATTGTATAACATCAACTAAGGAAAGAAATAAAACTTCATTATATTTCAAATAAGCATGTTCATAACAAAAACACTAACCATAAATAAGTTATAACATTGTCTAACATAAAGTCTTAACATTTAACAAAGAAGAGTAAACTGCCATTTTGGTCCCTGTGGTTTGGCTAGTTTTGTCATTTTAGTCCAAATCTCAAACTTTTTACATCTGGGTCCCTATGGTTTGCATTTTGTTGCCATTTTGGTCCAAATTTCAATTTTGGTCAGATTCCCCACTAATGACCATGATATTTTGTCTTTACCCTCAGGGGTATTTTAGTCATTTTGAAATTATTATAACTCAATATATATATATATATATATATATATATATATATATATATAATACCCTAAAACCATTAATATATATATATACACACACACACATATAGAGACTCTGCTCTCTCTTTCTCTCTCTCTCTCTGAACTACCACCACCACACCATCACCACCCCCACCACCGGATCTGCAGCCCGCCGCCACCACCACCACTCTGCCGCCACATGCACCACCACCACCGCCACCTCCTCCCCCTTCTCACCACCGCCACCATCACCAACCTCTCTCTCTTTCTCTCTCTCTCTCTCTACACCACCGTCGCCACATAAACCCTTGTTCGGATTCACAATTTTATCAAGAAGAGTACACACATGAACCCCCATTCTCGTTCTCGTTCGAAATTAGACCCATGAAATTGCAATTGGTTCCTCCATTCATCTGTCCTCTTGAACAACTCTACAAAAAAGCCCTAGACTTTCAAAACTGTTCCCCAAAATCAACCAAACCGTCATTTTTAGCAACATATATTGATTTGGGGTTATTGCATATTTCATCTAGATCTGCCATTTGACAGAGAGAGAGAGAGAGTCTCCGGGTTGTTTTTTTTGGGTTGTTTTGTCACCACAGTGGGATGGTGGTGGTGGTGGTGGTGGTGTGGTGGTAGTTCAGAGAAGAGAGAGAGAGCTGAAGTTGTCGATGATGAAGATGAACTGCAGATTGTATATGTACAAGTCGATCTGTAACGTCGGCGGCGGCGGTGGTGGCATTCGATCTGTAACAGGAATTGAAGTTGTGGGTGTTTGTTGTTAGGTTTTAGGTTTTAGGTTAAAAAGAAGCCATTTGATTTTGTATAATGATAAAGGGTTATTTGATTTGGGATGAAGTTAGATTTTGTATAATGATAAGGGGTTGAAGATGAAGAACCGATGAAGATGATGATTATTGATATGGGTTGTTTGATTTGGAATGATTTATTGCCTTCTGTACATACACCTCATTTTGTATGTTGATTTATTGTATTTTGATCTGAGATGATTTATTGTATGTTGATATGGGTTGTATGTATGCCTTCTGTACATACACACATATTGGTATTTGTTATATATAATGTGTGTATATTAATATAGGAAGAAGATCATGCGAGAACCACCTCTTATTGCGAGAACCGCGAGAACCAATGTGAACACAACCAAAAATGCCTAAAAATAGCTAAAAAGCACACAAAATGTTTTTTTATTTTTTTTATTTTTTATATAAAAATCGCTACTTTTCGTAACCAAAAAAAAAATTTTTTAAAAAAAATTTTTGCCACTAAAAATAGCGATTTGAGCATAAAAAATATTAAAAAAAAAATTATATTTTTTTTTATTTTTTTAGGTTTTTTTAGGGTTTAGTTTTTAGCATTTTAGCTGGGGGGGGGGGGGTTAGGTTTTTTTGGGGGTTTTAGTTTTTAGCATTTAGCTTTGGGGGGGTTAGGTTTTTTTAACTATTTTAGGTTGTGTTCATATTGGTTCTCACGATTCTCACAATAAAGGTGGTTCTCGCATGAGCTCCTCCCTATTAATATATATATATATATTAATTTTTGAATTAAGAAAATGTTAAATGAAAAGCAAAATGACCAAAATGCCCCTGCACTAAAGGACAAAATAATCCGTTTTCAACAGTCAAAAAAGTGGGTTTTTGGATTTTAGACTAAAATGGCAACAAAATACAAACCACAGGGACCCAAATGTAAAAAGTTTGAGATTTGGACTAAAATGGCAAAAATGCCCAAACCACAAGGACCAAAATGGCAGTTTACTCAACAAAGAAATTAAAAGCAATTAAAGAAATAAGAAGCATAAAATCTTGAGTCATCATACGTCCTCAATCCTCATGGACTACCTACAAATAAACCATCCATGTATAAGCTTTAAGTTCCATGATATTAAAATTATTTGTATCACAAGTTTAACAAATACATACCGAGATGAATGGATAGGGCAATGCGATGGATGCACCAATAAAATCTTGAATTGTAGAAAATAAACCATATGGTCTTACCAAGTTTTTATCCTTTTTATTGGTACTTGAACGTTTACCTCACACCATTCTAGTCCAATCTCTATACCACCAACTAGATCATTTGGGTCCAAGCTCTGACCCTTCCTCTTGCTACAGTCTCGATAGAGTTTAGAATGCTTTTGAGAAAAACTTCATCTCCGACCTAGATTTTAGTTTTCAACAAATATTTATTAAACTCTAGTAATAATAGTGCAAAAAATTATTTTACAAAAAAATTAATAAAGTTTTACATTAGCAGGCTAACATTTTTATACAAAAACTAAGGAAAATTGGTTTTTAATAATCCCACGTTTACAAACAAGAATAGCCACCACCACACTACACACTAATCCTTTGTAGTGGAACTTTTAGTTGTTGACGTTACTCATGATGAAAAACTAATAGGATTAAAGATGACGAAGATTACTATTGTGCTCATGTAAGAGCTAAGACTTACTATTGACTAGGGGTGTAAACAAGCCCAGAGGCTCGAGAGCTACTCGTTAACGGCTCGGTTAAAAGCTCGAACAAGGCTAGCTTTAATGAGCCCGAGCCTGAAATAGAGCTCGTTTAGTTATCGAGCCCGAGCTCGAGCCTGAGCTCGAGCCTGAAATACAAAGCTCGTTTAGGCTGCGAGCCTAAACTAGCCCAAAATAAATTTTATCTTTTTTATGTATAATATAGTAATAATGATGATAACATTGGCAAGCCGAGCTCGGGCCGAGCATTTACTCGTTTAAGCGATATTAAAGCAAGCTCGAGCCGAGCTTTTAGCTTGTTTTAGGTTGTTCTCAAAATAGCTCGAGCCGAGCTCGAGCTTTGGGTCTTACTCGCAAGCCGAGCGCAAGCTAAAATAAGTTGGCTCGAACCGAGCCGAGCTCGAGCTCAAGCTTCATAAAAACATGAAGAGTCGAGCTCGAGCCTAGTCGAGCTCGGGCTCAGCCCGGCTCGTTTACACCCCTACTATTGACCCATTACCAGTTTGCTCCAGTTCACTCGGAGAGTTTGTGTTTCATCATAACTGTCTGAAGTTGCTCAACCCCATCCCCTCTACTGGTGCAGAATCAGAACCATCATAGTTGTCCTTAAAGATACTTGACCCAACTTATTATGCAGGCTCCACTTAGCATTTAGGTTCCTTTCTTGAAACTGAATAATCATAAACGTAATACATAATATTACCTTTCTACGTATGTTACCATTGAAATGACTATTTTATTCAATGATAATCTAATACTTGATTAAAAGTATAAATTAATTTAAGACTATTTATGCGTTATTAACACACATATGTTCACTTTTGACCCGTAATGACCCTTTTTTCCTATTTTACCTAACTTTTATTAGTTTGACCTATGAAAGACCCAATTCTTCACAAACCGGTCAAAATGGCCACCCCCTCCCCCCTAGTAGGACGTTTCAACAGAGCATCCATATATCACCCAATTAAAAAAAATAATGTACAAACCTATCCACACTTATTATGCAAGCTCCAATTACAAGTTAGAATTTGAGGTCCCTCTCTTTAAACTCCACTATCATAAACCTTATGCAATATATTACCTTTCAATGCACTAATGAAGCAAAGGAAACAAACTCCAGATTCATGATTTGTACTCCTTTTGTTAATAAAATTTTTTACCTATCAACAACAGCTTACACCTGCATATAAAGTATACAATCACGTTCCCTTAACGCAAAATGAAAGGTTAGATAAATCAGGAAAGTTAATTGAAAAAGCTAAGTGAAACGGGGATTACAACAACACTAGTACTATCATCAACAAACAAAACGGAAACACCGGCTGGAAAATCGATCATGTATAGTATACCTTAGCATTAGTGATTTGGCTAGAACAAGACATTGTACCTTGGATCTATTGCTTGACTATGAAGAAAGTCGTCATCAACTACCACTGTCACCCTTCATTATCATTCGAAACCCCAATGTTCAACCCCAACAGTTAGGTGCAAAATAACAATCGAAAATACAAGACTTGAGGTTGTTGGTTTTTACCTTTTTCACTGGAAGCATCACCACTAGAACATGTCGGGTACGGGATACCGTTTAACTCTTGTCCGTCGCCTAGTTTCGTTACTCCCAAACACGCCATCATCAAGAACCACTACATATCTGCCTATAAATAAGATATAAGAAGAGTACAATAATTAAAAACCTGGGTGTTTATCACCAACTTTCCACGCCAAGCTACGACTCCATGAAGCTCTACTGATCGAAGCTTGTCCCTGACACACAAAGCAACAACACTGACTCATTTTTTGCTAGAAAATAGCTAAGTTCAAGAATAACAATTAATGTGCATCGTTAGTTAAAAAATTGCTTTAACACAACCCCAAACTTATGTTCCTCCCAATATTTCAATAACACGATCTTTAAAAACACAAGTTTCATCAAAATAAATTGCCAGATAATATTTATCTAGTAAAACATGTGAAATTGAAGTTATTTTGGTTGATGCATTTCATCGAGCAACTGGTATGCATCTTCAAACACGTTTACAGACTTACAAGAGAGGCCGATTGGAACGTGACATCGATTATTGTAGTCGAAACAATCTAGGGGAACCAATTGCTGGTGTGGAACCCATAATAAAACAAATAACCTGAAGAAGTCAAAAACATAAACTAAACAAAATCTAACAAATAAAATAAAACTAGAATCAGTTGAGAAGAAAACATAAAATTAAGCATAAAAACCTAGACCGTGACGATGATGGTTTGGAAATCGCCATGACTATCATCCTCTGAAAAACATAAATCAATAATATGATATGTAGCAAACACAAGTTAAAACAACAATTGTTGAAAGGATTTCAAAAGGAAGCAAAAACGAAAGCGAGTTCTTACTTCATCAATTTTCATTTAGGCAATTCATCGAACACATGATCTTCAAACATAAACACCTTCAAAATCAACTGTTAACACGACATTTATATGCTAACTTGCGTATAAACTTGTAATTAGTACACGAGAAGGGCAAACCTAGCTTTGTCTCATCAAACTAATTGACATCTTTTCTCTCCACCTACAAGTTGAGCACATCAAAACACCCGAAATCATAAAGAAAAATGCAAAACTGAAACCAAAAACTTACAATGATTCGAAAAACAATGGATATTTCGCCAGTGAAGGATACGGGTGTGATTAGGGTTTTTAGGGGTTCACGGTGGCGTGAAGTATGGTTCTCAATCTGGTGTGCGAACTTCGAAGGAGGGAGAGTCATGGCCACCACCAATCATGTTGCGAAGAAGGGAGATCTGGGGTGCGAATGAGGGAGAGAAAGATTTGGGTGAAATACTGAAATCAAAACCTATAGCGGGAATCTGATTTTTAGGTTGAGGGAAATAAATATGTTTCAAAAATTAGTAAACTAAATTCTTATCTACACTTTTGTCTAATTATTTGTATTCGCTGTTTCCAATGTTAGGAAAATACCATATTGGTGTGGAGTAGGATAGTTTTTTGGGATGATCTCCCACGTACGCAAACATGTCATCTAGGGCTGTTCAAAAAGCTCGCATCTCGGAGCTCGCTCGAATATTGCTCGAAAAAAAGCTCGCATGATATGGCTCGGTTTGCAAATGAGCCGAGTCATCTCGGCTCGGTTAGAAAGTGAGCCTAGCTCAGCTCGGCTCGTGACGAGCCAAATTGGCTCGGCTTGGCTCGCTTTGTAGCTCGGCTCGGCTTTGCTCGAATTATTTTACTTATAATATATTTTATTTTTATATACATATAATATATTACAAAAAAATTGATTATTATTTACATGTATTTAGGCTTGTAGTTTGATATCTATGACATATTTAAAGGTTGATTGACGTGCTAATGAACAAATATTGTATTTTTACTTGAAATATATATAACTTATTTTGCGTTGTTGAACGTGATTTTGGCTTTTAATGTATTAAGTTGAACTTATTTTGAATATATTCTTTTGAATTATTGAATAATATTTTAGAATACTGAATTTTGAGAGCTACGCATTAACTTTTATTTTTAAAATTGAGCCAAACCAAGCCGAGCTGAGCCAGCTCGGTTTAAAACCAAGCCGAGCCCCAACTTATATTTTCAGCTCGGTTTCAAATCCGTGCCGAGCCGAGCCAACTCGGTCTATAATCAAGCCGAGCCCGAGCTTGCCCTAACAGCCCTTGTCATCCGGTGTGGGGACGAGCCACAAGGGATGTATGGTGATGAGCCCATTTATATATCCATATGTATGCATATATGTGTTGGATAAGGAAGAGAGGGACGTCGCGAGCGGCTTTGGGAGGACGAAGACGTAGGGGACGGGCCCAAGGGAGCGGTTTAGCCGACCCAGGACTACCCTCGACGGCCCGAGACGAACCCCACACCGGACAACTTACATCATTCTTTCTATACGCACACACAATTTTAATGACCTTATACAAATGCACATAATGTTAGAAACCATATTTTTTTCGTATATTATTTAATTGTGTCATATATATTTATGATTTCTCAAAATATTCTCTGTCTTCTCATCTGGTGATACCAGCAGAACACGTTTTGCAAATAAATTAATTGTTAATTTTAAATAGAGAAACAATATTGTTATATGAACTATTAAGATGTAATTCTTTTAGGGGGGAGGGAATTAGAATTTTTTTATAAGCCGGGGGAAGCTGAAAGTTTTTGAAAATTTTGAAAGTAAGTATTCATATAACATAATTTAGCTTCAATTAAAAGAATAAAATATATTTTATATAAATAAATTACTAATTTGTCATCATGTTATAAAACTAAATAATGATGATGCTTTTAGTGGTTACTAATGTCTAGTGTTGTAAAAGCCGGATTCCAAGGTCGAGTACTCGGTCAAACTCAGCCTATTCGGTGACTACTCGGATTACTCGGTCAAATACTTGGTGGGAACCTTGGAATATTAAACGACTACTCGGATTACTCGGACAAATACTCGGCCTACTCGGCGACTACTAGGGATTATGCTAATTTTGACATAAGTTATGCTAATTTTGACATGAATAATGATAGTTTTGACATGAATTACGCTTATTTTGACACATATAAAATATTTTATGATGCCAAGTGTCCTATTACGGTGTATTATAATAATACCACAATTATTAAGCATCCTATAAAATTTAAAGTTATAAGACCCAAGTGTCAAGTGTCCTATTAAGTTAAGTTCTAATATGACTTCGATTAGAAAAGGGTCCTATAACACTGAACATTTTTTACTTAACTACAATGTGTCCTACTAAGTTATGTTATTATAGGACCCCAGATGATCAAGTGTCCTAATACAGTACCACATAATGGGACACTAACAATTAAATGCCTTATAAAGTACTTTATTAGGATCTACATTTTAAGTTTCCTATTAAATTATATGATAATAGGACCCCAAAAAATCATCCATCCTATTAAATAGTTTTTTAGGACACCGGTTTAGTAGAGTATATTATAAAAGGACCCCAAAAGTTCATTAGTTCTGTTAAATAGTTTTTTAGGACCCTCTTTTACAAGCGTCCCACAGAAAAGGTCCTAAAAAAACCATTTTTGTTGTAGTGGATAAAACTAAATTTCAAATTATGCCATATACGATCGTATAGGCCTATGTTGTATCGTATATCAGCTTAATATGCATCGTATAGGCCTATACGATGCGTATTAAACTTTGAATTTTGTCAAAAATACCCCTGAATTTATCAAAAAAAAGGGTATTTCAAAAATTTCGGCGATTAATACGCATCGTATAGGCCTATATGATGTGTATTAAACTATGAATTTCTCAATTGAAGGTGTCAATTTAATTTGTTCAGTACTTTGTGTGTTGCAGTTTGGAAAGATGGCCGAATAGAGATCTGAATAAGTTTCTGGAATTGGAGAACCGTTGCTACCAACAAATGTTTCCTAGATGTTTGAAGACCAACAAATGTCCAAAATAATGCAATGATTCCTCTCACTTGAATCGTCTCGGAAGTACTGAACAACCGAGATAACAGCTCCGGTTTCATTACTTGAATCGTCTCAGAAGTACTGAACAACTGAGATAACAGCTCCGGTTTCATCACTTGAATCGTCTCGGAAGTACTGAACAACCGAGATAACAACTCCGGTTTCATCAGCTGCATCGTTTACCATGGAATGCATCCTTATTTCTGTAAATCACACAAACAATGAATTTCTCAGCTACATTTGGAACAAGAAGTCCAACAATCCGTGTGTTTCACATTATGCGTTTCAAATCAAGGGTCCCATCATTACAACCACTTGTTTTCAACGGGGATGTAATGCAATGATTCCTCTCAATTGAATAGACAGACACTTGCTTCTTAGGATTCACTTGAATCATCTCGGAAGTACTGAACAACCGAGATAACAGCTCTGGTTTCATCAGCTGCATTGTTTATCGTGGAATGCATCCTTATTTTTGTAAATCGCACAAACAAGCATGCCTTGAACGAGTCTAGAACACTCGTAATCCTTAACCGACTTTGAAACCGGACGGAATCTATGAAGAAATTGTTCATTTGCAAAATTCAATCTTCATTGCTTCACTAAAATTAACAAACGATTGCGTCTTTCAAACTCAACGAAGATATCATCGTTTTCATTCTCCGTCTTTCAAAGTCAACGGAGATGGAGACTTTGAAGAGACAATCTAGAGGGTCAAAATGCACAAAAGTGGTCCGTCGAGTGGGCATCAGGAAAGAAGCATATAAAGAACCATCAAAAGTTAGAGAATATACATAATTCAAAAGTTAAACATATTTTATTAGCTATTATACCTCGTTTAACAGCAAGATAAGAAGCGAAAGTTAAATGGACCGACGTTTGTCTTCCTAAATTTGAAGGTGGTTCGGTTATTCGGAGAATTCGTGACATGAACATGGCGTTAATGACTACTCATATTTGGAGTCTTCTTACTAGGAGGAATTCTATATGGGTTAATTGGATTCATGAGCACAAAATCAAAGGTAAGTCTTTTTGGCAAATTCGGTCAAGGGGTAATAGTGCGACGGGTTGGAGAAATATTATGAACCTTCGTGATCGGATTCGACCGTTCATTGTCTCTAAGATTGGAAATGGTTTAACTACTTCTGCATGGTTTGATAATTGGGCTCATATAGGACCTTTATGCGCTCTTATCTCGTCCCGTCAGCTGCATAGTGCACAAGTTTTAATCCTCAGTCAAAGGTTAGTGACATTCTGAATAATGGAGTGTGGAGGTGGCCGAGAGCTTGGCTAGACACGTTTCCGGTGTTAATAAATGTCCAGCTGCCAACTATTAGTCCTCATACACCTGATTCTTTAGCTTGGCGTGATGCTAGTGAAGTGGAACAGGATTATTCAGCTTCGGTTGTGTCACACCCCTTTCTACGGCGGAAGCACGAGGTGTGATCATGAAAGGTTCTCATTGCATACGAAGAGTAAACATACTACATGCTCAAGAAAATAACTTCAAATACCATAATTTGAAAACATACGTTAGCGTTTACATCGCTAAGTCGCATAAAACATTGTCTTAAAAGTTTACAACTTTATTTATAGATAAACATAAGCGACATCCACGAGCATGGATAAGACCGCGCGCACATCCACTTCTAATTACCTGAAATACATGTGAGTTTTGGAAAATCGTCAACATAAAGTTGGTGTGAATTCATGCAGTTTTGTATTTCATGTTTGTATACTTTGTATGAAAACATAGTTTGTGAGTAAATCAAGTTTTCATATATAAATCCAGTTTCATGTGTACACCACGTACACCTGTATAATTCAATTTCTTCTTGAGTACCCCACGTACTTCAAGTATAACTCAATCTTTTCTTGAGTACCCCACGTACTCAAGTATTCATCAATTTTTAGTATGGTATGAATTTCATGTAATTAAAATATTCCTGTAAATATCAGGATTGTTAATGGGTTGCAAAGCCATTAACATGTGGCACGTCATAGGAAGCCACCAAACCTAAGGCATTTAATTGGTATATTCTGAGACACAAAAGCACTTCCTCGGTTCTCGCCCCGACCGGGAGTGTGGCTGCCAGGCACCCGTTAGATCTAACCTTTTGTTCTGCGGTCTAGGTATATTGTTGATTAATGGTGCTTCTGTACCCTATTCGTGACACTATTTCTCATAACGCCTCCTACTTGGTTCTCGTTCTCACCAAGCGCGTTTCTTGTTATCATTTCTCATGGCGCCTCTTACTTGGTTCTCGTTCTCACCAAGTGCGCTTCTCATATTCTCATATTTCGCCACACCTGGTTCTCGTTCTCACCAAGTGTACTTCTTGTATTTATATCATACCAATTATAAATTTTTGTACATTTGTACATGTATTTCACCCCCGAAGTTATAAAAACTGAAAACAGTTAAAGAGAAAAGGGGGAGCATGAACTCACAACTTTGCGTTCCTAGCGTCGTAAACTCCACCGGATTTGCTTAATTAACGTCGTAACCTATACGCGTTTTCTTAACGTTAGTCACTAGACTTGCGTCGCACAAGTACAGTCACTCTCTTTTGTATATATTCTTGTGTTAAAAATATTCTATATTTTTAACTACGAATCTTACTTATATTATTTTCTCCAAAAATAAATATAAGTCTTTTGTGTTTTGCACTTTGCACCCGAATTATGTATCTTGTATTTTGTATGTGCATTTTTATGTTTATACTCCTCATGAGTATTTAGTGTATTTTTAAGTCTTAATACACTAGCACGTATAACACATACTATATACACTTAGCACAAAAATTGGTGATAAAATAATATATATTTTTCTCTCAAAAATATATATACATAATATCCGTTTTTATTCTTCAAGAAATCACCATTTCTTATCATCAAAAATTAGGGAAACCTTGTTAATGTTTTGAGGTATATTTTTAGGGGATAAGTTTCTCAAAACTCATATTTTTCTAAGTGTCAAAATTTATAAAAATTTTGACAGAGTTTCCCCTAAAAATGGAGGTTTCCCACGTTTTCAAAACGTGTGTTTATTTTCTTTTAAATCATTATCAATCATCAACAACAATTACCAACAATCATCATCAACAATAATCACTAATTTCTCCATTTCATGAACTTGAATATTTACAAAAATGTGTAGTAACTTACTAGCACATTTAGTAAGTCTTGTTATCTTTAAAAATAAATTTAGTTTCTTAAAAACTTTATTTTTAAAGAATATGAAGTTTCACAACTTCTAGTCGGTTTTACGCAAATTATTTCTTTGTTAAAACTCATGTTACACAAGTGTCCATACACTTGTTTGTTCACAAAAACACCTTTAGTTCATAAAAGATCCGGTTTTAAAACATGGTTTCGTCATACACTTGGTTATTCAAGGATACCACTTGTAGATCCGTAGATCTACTAATTTTGAACAATATTTCATAAGAAAAATCGTTTTTACACAAGTTCATGATTAGTGTGTGGTAGGGTTTCACCTTTTAACCCTTGTTACTTCTAAAATAGCTTTATGTTAAGATCCATGATCTTACCAAACCGGGTTAAACGATGATCCGAGCTACCACATCATAGATCGGGTCTAGATAACCATATATTTCAAATACTACAACTTTTACACAACTTATGTGCTATTAACCATCATTTTTCATGCTTTTAGTAGACTTTTGTGCGTCTTTTCGCATTTTAACGAGATTTAACCAACACAAATCCTTTTAACCACTTTAGAATAGTTTAAATACGAGTTCTAAGTGTTATACCTCTAGCTCAAGGCTAGGGAAGGTTCTAAGCACAAATCGAGTGGATAAAAGCAAGGTAGAGAGGTCCTTCGCGTTCCGTTTGCTCCAAGCTTCCTAATACGTGATTCTTGTTGCTTGAATGATCTTGGAATGGCAAGAATCAAACTTGAAAAATTGATGGATGGGTGTGTGTGTGTGGCCGTGAGCTAGGTAGAGAGAAAGAGAGAGTTTGAGTTGGTGTTGTGTGTAAGTTATGATCCCATGTGTTTAGGTTAGGTTTTATATATAATCTCATGTGCTAATAACCGATGGTCCTTGTGTCACCTAGATATTAGGCAACTAGATTAAACAATTCAAAAAGGATGAAAGTGTGTCCCCATATGGGGAACTCGGTCAAGAAGGGGGGGGGGGGGTCTTGGTTACAACTCAACTCCAAGTTACACCATCTAGT
>JARYGA010034322.1:0-44125 GCA_030545235.1 Helianthus tuberosus | reverse complement strand
ATACCTATTATTATATAAAAACATGGCTGAGTTTGTGGTGTTAATCAAGCTATGATTAATCACCATAAACCTAAGCTAACATATCAAAGATTCTAGAGTACTTGTTATGATTCCAATGGGCAATTTGAGACCCATGAAACCACTTGATATGGTGTCATAAACAAACTCTTAGAACTTAGATATTACTTTCATATATACATACGTTCACTACTTTAAATTCCTAATTCCGATTCTAAACACCCCCATAAGCTCCATCACCGAACACATTCATTCTCCTATTCTCATTAACTCGTCAATACATGGATAATCGAAGACTTAGCAATTTTGTGAGTACACTTGACCCTTTTTCGCTTTAACACACTTCGGGTGCAACATGTTTAACTTGTCAAAATACACGATTCACACTAATATGCTTTATTCACTCAATCCGTTATACATGCTTTTGTTATGCTTAGGTTCATGCTAGAATTCATACATGCTACTTGTCATTAACTTAGCTAAGCCCACCTTAATAAATATAGCGCTATAGGAGTAGCACACCACCCGACGGGGTTTTGTTAAGTTATATTATTTACGGTCTCGATTACTTCGGTATCGAGGGATGCTTATTATTCATAAACAGTCTCGTCATTTTGTGGCGAGGGACGCATATAATTCTTGTGGACACTTGGGTTTTACTTTTAGTTATGCATGCTAGTTCAACCTTGTATACCAAATTGCCATGTTGGATTTGAGAAATACTTTTTATACTTATGCCATGTGTCTAAAACTAGTGTACTCGCTAATACATTTGTATTGAACTATGCTTTTAAAACATGTTGCAGGTTTAATGATGATGTTGATGATGCATGGAACTTAGTAGGATGCCTAGAAACACATTTTAAATTTGTATACTTATTGTAATGAAATTCTTTTTTTTTTCAAGTTGTTGTATTTGATTTCAATCTATGTAATTGTCACCTTAGCACTGAAATGAAATTCATTATTTAAATACTTGTCGCAAATTTTAGCGTTATGTGTAATGAGCAATCTATTTTGTCTCACTCTGATCTTGTCGCCATCGGTTGGGATGTGACAGATTGGTATCAGAGCCATAACTATAGAGAATTAGGAAAATTGCTATGCTTTTGACCTAGTCTATAGTTAAGTACCATACTCGACCATACTTGATTTATGTGCTAAATTCTTGAAATGCTTTATGTGCTCATACTCGTTTTTACTATTTCAAACATACGCCTTTCCTAAGACATTTTACTCGATTATGCTAAACTCCAAAACACTCACTCTATACACACGAGATGACTTCACCAAAATAGGCGTGAAACCCACAATTTGGTGAACGACTCTCAATCCACCTATTCTTTTTACACAAAATTCTCCATCAAGTTAGGAGTGAAATCCACACCTTGATGGAGAATTTCTATTTTAAATCTAGTGGACCCTCGTCAACGTGTTGGAATTAACTTTCTTGACCCGACGAGTACTAACCACATTTAGGGTACGATATTGTCAAGTTAGGGGTGAAACCCGCATCTTGTCAATTAGTCCCACTCCTTGATTTTCAAAATCCCGTCAAGTCACGAATTTTCGATTGATTTGGAACTTGTAGTAACCAGAAGGATGAATAGCGTTAACCGACATTTCGACGAGAGTATTCCACATATTAGGCCAAAGCATGCTACCCAAATTCAAAAGAATTTTCGGCCACTTTGGTTTAGTCAAGGTTCCGTTTTGGAACAATCCAAGTTTTAATCAAACCTTCATTTTACTATTGTCAATCCTATGCCTAACACGATACAACCTCCTCTTTTCAAAACTCAAATTATTTTTAAGGTTTTACACACACATCATACTAAATCTTTTCATACACTAATACATTATTCACATGCATGATTTCAAAAACGTCACCAACTAGGTTTATATTTCTTGTAAACCCATTATGGAAACATATCATCGAGATAGGAGTGATTTCCTTACCTTGACGATTAACTCCGCTCCTTCCCTTCTCAAGAAACGACCTCACCAACGGGTTAGGGGTGATTCCCTTACCTTGGTGATCGTTACCAAATTTTCCTTCAAAGATACTTTATTATGCAAACACGATCAAGTTTTATACCCAAATCGTTTATCATTTGTCAAAATCCCTACTTAGGCAAATTTCAAAATCTATTGTCTTATCGAACGTATTTCTTATCCTACGATCTATTTTACGTAAATCACATACATGAAATTCTTAATCATACCATAAACGTTTTGTTATCCGATTTTCAAAACTTTATGAAATGTTACCTATCGACATAATCGGTCTAATGAATCGCATGCCCATGAACTTCAAACCCGACCTAATAACTAAAACTTCATTGTTCATTGTTCATTGATTGTTCATTGTTCATTGTTCATTGCTCATTACTCATTGATTGTTCATTGTTAACTGTTCATTGTTCATTACTTATATTCTACTACCACAAACTTCATACTCGACGTAATCACTAAAACACGCTCACATTATATCATTATACTAAAGACATTTGTTCTCACTCGAGAACCAAACCAACTTTTCTTACATGCTTATAAAATCTTGTAGACGTTATAAGATCATTTTGCTAAGACCCTCTTTTCAAAATCAATAGGATCATCTCGCTAAAACTCTTTTCAAAATCACTAAGTCATTTTGCTTAAATTCTTTTCAAAGACCAAGGTCTTCACGAGAACTTTCGAATTACAACTTTTCTTATTTTAATACAAGATCCTTTAAATGATGCGAACTTACTGTTTTCAACAACCTTTTCATACACCGCTCAATACATCATTTCAATTCTATAACACGTGGGCAAAAAGACTTCATAGGAACTGACAATCTTCGATATACGTAAATATTTTTTTTAAAACAAAAGTAGCATTTCCTTTTTCAAAACACATCTCACATAACAATCAAATACCTTATATTCTATTGACATTCACAAACTTGATTCTACAATCCAAGTCTAACTCAATCTATTTTTTTTCGATTCAGTAAACTCAATGTTTTGCGCAACAACTACACATGCATATCATTGTACATGTTTTAGTCAATATCTCACGACAATTTCACTTATATCATTCGTTTGTACATACTCAAACTTCTTGATTGTTTTATATGCTTAAATTCGTTATGTTTCAATTAATACCATATACACAATCATTATTATTCATACTTATACTCATACTTGTATTCATACTTATACTTATACTTATACCCGTACGCATACTTATATTCATACTCATATTCATACACTCGTACCTATACGTGAGCGTAACCCTAGGGGTTCACTTACGTTGGTCTCATACATACTTAAACATAAACATGCCTACATTCTTATACGCACACATTCTTATTTTCAAAATTTATATATACCCTGATTCATACACAACTGGTACAAACTATGCGGATCATGCGACGATCAATATAATCGCGGGTGCACACGGGATTATAATGGTAGGCTAATGAGAATCATAGGGTGTACTACTGTGTATGGTAAGACACGGAACGTAACATAACACCGAATAATGAAACGGACGTAACATGGTCAAAACATGGTGGATATGCCGCTGGTACTTCCTATATATAAGTGTTTCCACCATGTTACCAAACTTTCGTAAAACGTGCCATGAGAAATTCAGTGTTTTGCAGACCTTGTTTAGACCTGATACACAAACTTTAACAATTCACAAACGTAATGCTAAACGCACAATATCCGATTATCCACGACGAAACCTCATCCTCAACACTCGTATTCACATTCTATCCAATGATCATTCCTATCACAACATTTATACGCTGAATCGTTCGTTCACTCTCAAATCACAATAATTTCCAATTATTCCTTCACTTTTATACAAACCTTATTTTGCAATCAATCAAATTCTAAAATACTTCCTTGTTTTTAAACTATCTTCCATCCTTTATTGCTCGCAAACATACTTAGACGGCCCGTTATTTCCAAAAATTTTAACCTTCCCAATTCTCACCAATGAACAATTTTCTACAAACAAATGATTCTACAAATGCTCCTTAAGACCGATAAAACTTTCTTACAACTTACGATGAGGGGCCGTACCTTTTATCAAAATACATACCGTTTTATACGAAAGCTTTCCTTCTTAGTAACATATTTTAAAGTACCTCCCCATTGAGTTATTCAAACTTGTTTAATGCTCACTTTGCCTACACACACATGCATGTTTAACTTATGCTTGATGCCTCAAGTCATTTTAGTTAAACAAACTCTTTTTACAAACTTATCCTTCATACCTCAACGATTGAGTACATTTTCAACGCGTCTCAAATCTCAAAATCTTGATTTTAGTCATTTGTTTCAACCAAAATGCCTTCTCAAAGTCTTCCTCTTGAATAAATTTTAGGACGAAATTTCCTAAAGGATGGGAGACTGTAACGCCTTGCTTTTCATAGCTTTCCGTTTTTAGAAAGGTTGTATCGTACTTCTATTTTTGGAAACTCTTTTCCTTTGTAACCGTATTTCGTTTCAAGCCATTGTAAATCCGAGACTTTGATCGTAATGAAATAAATCTTTTATATGAAATGTACATCGCTTATACATGATTACACATTGATACATACGTTTGTTTGATACTTGATTCATGATTCCCCTAAACATAAGTTTAACTCGTATACAATGATCGTGTATTCTTAATTCGTAAACGTTACATACACACAAGACACTTGATTTTTTGATTACGAGACTTATACTTGTTTGACACATCTTTATACGTTACACATACTTGTTTGTTACTTGTCACATGTTTCTTTTACATTAAAGCATATTTACTTCTCATAACATCCTTTAAAACATAATGTTCATACTTTAAATCGTTTTTAATACACCTTTTAGACCTTGATAACATGTTAATTACACACTAGAAATTATGTAACATGTTAATTATATAAAATGCACCTCAAATACATAACTTATATTGCAATAAAAAATAAATAAAAGAATTAAGGGCTGGTCAGGTCTGATCGCAGCCTTTAATGGCTGTTTTATTGTTTTTTTAATTGTTAAACACCCAACAGCTTGTATTAAATGCCAACCACTTAAACCCTAATCCTTCCCTCTATAAACAAAACTTATATTCAACCTCCTTACCACTTTTACAACACTAAAGCCTCTCTAAAACACTTATAAACATAGCTGAGTTTTCCGCAAGTTCATCAGAAACTTCCAACCATAAAAAGTGAGTTTAACTCACTTCTACTTCGATTTTCTTCTCATTTCTTTCTTCTTAACATTTGGATAACCTCTAGGAAGATTTTCAAAAGTTTGCATGGGCAAACTAAGGTGAAACCTCACCATTTTTGAGGTCCAAAGTATGATATACTTTCTGCTCGTTTTTATTTCATTGTATGTTTATTTTCTTATTGATAACTTGATGGAATCTTGTTCCCATCAAGCTCACAATCAAGTCTATGATTGTGGGTTTGAATTAGGGTGATTACCATCCAAGTTATGAGTTCAAACACTCACTTATTTTCTGTTTAAACTTGATAATCAAGTGATGAAAACAAGCACAAGTCATCATCTTCTATATGATGAACTTGTGACTTGTGAAGTGTAAATAAATGGAAGCTTTGGCTTTCCAAACTAAGTTCCACTCCTTCATTTGAACACTTGTATAACTTGTTAGTTTAGATTTACTTTCTTGTTATTCATGACCCTCCCATCATCTTCAAGATGGTGTGTGTAGTGGTGAATTATACAATGAGGTTTCAAACCTCCATGCTTGATAATACATGATATTACATGACAATACTTGATTGGAGATAATTTAGGATATATTATTACCTTATACATATACCTATTATTATATAAAAACATGGCTAAGTTTGTGGTGTTATTCAAGATATGATTAATCACCATAAACCTAAGCTAACATATCAAAGATTCTAGAGTACTTGTTATGATTCCAATGGGCAATTTGGGACCCATGAAACCACTTGATATGGTGTCATAAACAAACTCTTAGAACTTAGATATTACTTTCATATATACATACGTTCACTACTTTAAATTCCTAATTCCGATTCTAAACACCCCCATAAACTCCATCACCGAACACATTCATTCTCCTATTCTCATTAACTCGTCAATACATAGATAATCGGAAGACTTAGCAAATTTGTGAGTACACTTGACCCTTTTTCGGTTTAACACACTTTGGGTGCAACATATTTAACTTGTCAAAATACATGATTCACACTAATATGCTTTATTCACTCAATCTGTTATACATGCTTTTGTTATGCTTAGGTTCATGCTAGAATTCATGCATGCTACTTGTCATTAACTTAGCTAAGCCCACCTTAATAATTATAGCGCTATAGGAGTAGCACACCACCCGATGGGGTTTTGTTAAGTTATATTCTTTACGGTCACGATTACTTCGGTATCGAGGGATGCTTATTATTCTTAAATAGTCTCGTCATTTTGTGGCGAGTGACACATATAATTCTTGTGGACACTTGGGTTTGACTTTTAGTTTAACCTTGTATACTAAATTGCCATGTTGGATTTGAAAAATACTTTTTGTACTTATGCCATGTGTCTAAAACTAGTGTACTCGCCAATACGTTTGTCTTGAACTATGCTTTTAAAACATGTTGCAGGTATAATGATGATGTTGATGATGCATGGAACTTAGTAGGATGCCTAGACACACATTTTAAATTTGTATACTTATTGTAATGAAATTCCTTTTTTTCAAGTTGTTGTATTTGATTTCAATCTATGTAATTGTTAGTTTAGCAATGAAATGAAATTCATTATTTAAATACTTGTCGCAAATTTTAGCGTTATGCATAATGAGCAATCTATTGTGTCTCACTCTGATGTTTTCGCCATCGGTTAGGGTGTGACAACATCACACTTTCAAGGAGATCTAAGCAAGATTCAAGCCATGAAGAAGCACTAGGAGCTTGTTCTTGCCATTTGAAGCTTTCACATCTTCACATTTTCTTCATCTTCTTCATCCAAGAGCTTCCCTAGCCTTGTGCTAGTTGTAAGACCTCTTTACTTCATTTTCATGCTTGTTATGTTAAGTAGGTCATAGATGTACAATTTGATCATCTTGAACATCATGAAAAACAAAGCTTAAGAACCCTATATATAACTTAAAAAGCTTACAAAAATGATGTGTTATGTGTTGATAACGTTGATTAGTGTAAGCTAGTTTGTATGAACTTGGTGATTTTTGTAAAGTAGGTTGTTTAAATACCATGATCTTGTAAGAACATGCTTAAAAATGATGATCTAAACATCAAGATGTTTAGATCCAACAAGATCATCACCTTCATGATTTATGAACTTAAACAGTAAACTTGGAAATGGTTTTTGACAAATATAACTCTCACAAGAAGTTAAAAATTATGATTTGTAATATAATGATCTTAAAAAGTGACGTAGACAAGCTCATGAAGTGTGAGTAAACTAGTTGATGGATATAAAAAGTGTTATTATTTTTAGAAGTTTTTGTTAAAAATATATATATAAAAAGTTCATGGAAAAATGAAGGTGTTTATGTGTAATATGTGCATGGGAATTATGGTTGGAAACTTGATTTATGATTATGGTGGGATTTGAGTTTAAAAAGCATATAAAAATACGCTTTAAAAACGTAGAAAACGCCATTGTATAGGGGAAACTATAATCGTGATTAAGGTGTGATTAAAAGGTGATTAAAATGACTAAACGCGATTTGTTACCTTAATCATGATTAGGAAAACTTTGATGGAAAAGTTTAAGTCCTAAACTCGTAAGTATTTTCTTAAACACTTATGTATATTTTTCATAAGTTAAAAAGGATTTATATATATATATATATATATATATATATTTTAGGATGCAAAATATATATATTTAGAGTTCACCATCTTATGTGTATATGTATAAATGTGCTTATGTGTATGTATTAGAAGTTAGGGGATGACTAACTAAATACAAATACACAACATATTGGCACCCTCCTAAATACTTGAAAGTTAAACAAGTATAACAAGCATATGGAAACTTACAAGTATATACACATGCCTTCAAAATTTGATACTTAGAAACTAAACCCCCACCCCAAGCTAAAATGCTAAAAACTAAACCCCCAAAAAACCTAAAAAAATCTAATATATATATATATATATATATATATATATATATATATATTGGATGCAAAATATATATATTTAGAGTTCACCATCTTATGTGTATATGTATAAATGTGCTTATGTGTATGTATTAGAAGTTAGGGGATGACTAACAAAATACAAATACACAACATATTGGCACCCTCCTAAATACTTGAAAGTTAAACAAGTATAACAAGCATATGGAAACTTACAAGTATATACACATGCCTTCAAAATTTGATAATTAGAAACTAAACCCCCACCCCAAGCTAAAATGCTAAAAACTAAACCCCCAAAAAACCTAAAAAAATCTAAAAAAAATCTAAATTTTTTTTTTAAATATTTTTTATATTAAAATCGCTACTTTTAGTAACCAAAAAAAAAAAAATTTTTTTTAATTTTTTTTTTTGCTTTGAAAAGTAGCGATTTTTTTATAAAAAATATTAAAAAAAAAAATTTTGTGTGATTTTTAGCTATTTTTAGGCATTTTTGGTTGTGTTCACATTGGTTCTCGCGGTTCTCGCAATAAGAGGTGGTTTCTAACGGATCTTTGTCCTATATATATATATATATATATATATATATATATATATATATATATATATATATATATATATATGCAAACTTATATTATATCACTACACGCGGACATCGAACAAACAAACACATCTATATATATTAGAGAAATAATATATACACCCAAAAACCGACACAAAAATATAACATAAGCTCGATAATAAATTATATACAACGTCACCGACAACGATCACCATATCGTCACGACAAGGAATGTGTGAACCTCACCGATGACACTTGGGCATTCTCGATATGAAAATATATATTAACGACTACTACGACGAACTCTAAAAATAATATATTTTTAGACCTTTGAATATATAAATTTCAACACCCCTAAATTCCGGAAAGTATAATACAAGTAATCACTAAGTGTAAATACATAAGTATACAAGTATACTCATACGTATAAAAATATGTACAATAATACACTTGGTGAAATTGCAAGAATACAAGAACGTACATGTGCACAAATACGTATAAATACGACATAAATACCGACGATAGAGTATACAAGTAAAGTATATACATGGTATATGTATACTTATAAATACGCAAGTACATGGTAATATACACAAATACACTTGTTGAAGTGTACACCAATTTTAATACAATGTTAAAAAAATAAATATTTTTAACTATTATATCTAGTAAAGATATACATATGTATATATATTTGTGAAACAAATATATACAAACGAACCGAGCATACGTATACGAGTGAACGAGGTTCACCACCCGTAAATATATATATATATATATATGTGTGTGTGTGTGAAGAATAGATATACAACTCATAACGAACTTACACACGTGCGCGGCACAGAGACGCTTATGGGCTAGGCCCACTTATACTTTGTGAGACACGGAGACTCAAATGGGCTAGGCCCATTCTTACTTATGCGAGGCACAAAGACACTCATGGGCTACGCCCACTTACACACGTGCTAGGCATGAAGACTCATGAAGAGTGAGGACCGTTCATACACATCATGAATGCAATATATATATATATATATATATTAAAAACAAACTAAAGGGGTAAGGTCCCAAAAACCTTGCGCAGGTGCTTGGGACCATACCACAACTTCACCACCAATAAACCTCTTTCAAAGAACCTTGCTCGACAGTACACTGGTTCTAAAGAAGAGAACTTAAAAAAGAGCAGTCTCCAACATCTGCGCGCCAAGATAGAGCCAATAGCATATCCTTGCGCAAGCTCCCATGCAGTAGAATAGTTAGGATAAGGTCCTAACAACATCTCCATGCGAATATCACCCAGACTTGGACAGAAAGTAACATTTATATCACAACAGAATTAGCATAAGGAAGAGCCACATAGGATTATAGCTGTAATCCTTCTAGAAGGCTTTATCGTGCACAACCATTCGGTTATAACCGAATGGCCACGTGGCATCATCCTGAGCACCCCTCAAGATCACGGTGATGGCACTAACTTGGAGAAGGATCTACACTTGCCCACTTTCCACGTGGCATCTCCCCATCTGTTGATCATGCCCACAATCCGTGTGCCTATACATCACGTTAATGATTAACGGTGGAGATAATAACCGCTTACGGAAAATGCTTTCCATCACTTCCTCCGTCAACAAACTTTCCCGCCCAAATTTGGTTATAAATAAGGACAAGTCAGGTACAATTTCTCAAGTTACTCTCACTTCACTTTCACTATTACTTCTTCTTCTTCACCTGTACTTATTCTCACGCCGGAGGGTGGTCACGGAGAGAACCCCCGTTCTCCCCGTGACTAGTCTAACACCTGTTTGTTTTGCAGTTATCGTTAGAAGAAGGAGATAAGCTAAACCCCAAATCAAACGAGAGGACTCGCCCCTTTTATGCAGAATTAAACCCCTGGTTCAATCGATTCCGGTCCTTTAAACCAGTGTTTCTTCATTGGCGCCCACCGATTTCTCAGTCATTATTCACATCTTCTCGTTTTGATCTACTCTTCCACCTCTGTTTTTCAATGAAAGAGACTCCGACAAACCGTCAATCCGGCCCTCGGCTAACAAATTTCGCACACAATACCCAAGTCGACGGGATTGTGGAAGAGGCTTCTGATGATAACGAGGTCCAGTACAACGTTAATCATCCGAACGACCCTGTTACTCCAAGAGTACAACCCGAGATCCCGATAAGTTCAATTTTACCTCCCGGTGAAACTCCCATCTCGTGGTACGTTAGATCCTAAGGGGCAATAAACGCAGTATACTCACAACTTTGTGCACAGACTGCTCCTCCTGTTACTCAGCCGGGAAGACCTGCATCTCATGTACGAGCACCATCTGCACCACGTGCATCTCACCATGATGCACCATCACGAATGCCTGTAGATGACACAGAAGTCTATTCCAGATCTCTTACAAGGTACGAATCTACTCATTCTGAGATTCGACGAAGAGATCACCGTGATGAATCATATTCTCATAGAAGGCAGTCAGTTCACTCTCGGTTGGGTCCGCGTTCTTACCAAAAGCGGGACACCCATATCGATGAATATGACAGAATATATCAGGAAGGTGATAATACAAGTGTGTTCAGCCGGCTACAGTGAGACCATGCAAATTACAGACCCCGTGCGGTTTATAACCCGGATGCAGAACACGACTACAACTTAATCTACCGCCCGGCAGAAGAAGCCGAGAACTCGAAATTCGTAAGTGAAATCGCTCTAGCTCCCCTCAAAAAAGCGAAACTACCATCAAACGTTGGAAAATTCAACGGTATGTCAGATCCGAATGACCACCTTCGTGTTTTTAACAGCGCAGGACTGGTAGGGGGTTGGACATTGCCTATGTGGTGCCACCTATTCGTCCAAACCTTAACAGGTTCAGCACGGTTGTGGTTCGATAATTTACCAGTAGGGAAGCTAACGTCGCGGGTGGATTTAAAAGAGAAGTTCCTTGTTCACTTTAGCCAACAACAAAGATCTATCAGAGACACCGCCGATGTGATGAATATTTGGAGGCGTGATGATGAAAGCCCGGAGGACTTCATAACGCGTTACAACAAGGAGGTGCTAGAGATTGGTGATGTCCACGAACATCTGATACGAGCACAATTCAAGTATGCGGTGCACTGTGACGACATGATCAAGGTTCTGTCAGGAACAGAGGGCTTACCCAAACGTTGGGAGAAACTAATGGCTGCAGCAAAAGTTTACGCGTAAACCGAGCGTAACTTAAGCTCAAACAGGCCACTGCCACCACACAATCGTCCGCATGACATGAGTGGTGGTAGCGGAAAGAAATTCAAGAAGAATTGAGGCGACTCAACCTCTGGAACATACTCGTCTGACGACGCTCGGGCAACCATAAACAAACTCGCAGCGCAGAGGGAAGCAAAGCAAGAGAATAGAGAACGACAGTGGACTCCCCTCACGAAAACTCCGGCGGAGGTATTCAGCACAGAGGACTATTAATTTAAAACTCCTCCGCCAATGAAAAACAAGAGGGGTCAAGATCCAAATCAGTATTGTGACTATCACAAGGATAACAGTCACACTACAAACAATTGTATAAGCCTCCGCACCAAAATCGAGAAGGCACTCAAAAGTGGTGAACTCACCCACTTACTTCAGAATGTGCGGAAGGATATCAAACAGATTACTCACGAAGATGAAGGCCCGAGTAAAAAAGCAAAAACTTAAGCCGCGCAAGAGCAACAAGCATACAATAGCTTCCTTTCATGTTGGTGAGGTTCTTCAACTTACCAATCCATGACATAGAACTATTAGTATGGATAAGTTAAGTCTCAAATTAATTATCCTAAACAAACAACTTTGTAACCATGGCCTCTGAGCCTTATCCTTAATCAATGCAAAGTTTGTTCTATTATTTCTATTTTTATTACAAAGTGCATGCAATTCCTTTTGGTAAGCGCAAAAACACTATGGTAACTTTAACACGAGTCTCATGAACGGTCTGCGGACGCAAGTATCGCGCAAGGCCCAGCCTTACGTTCACACATGAGCTTTATACTTCCTTTATTCGCCTTACCTACTCAAAGAAATTGTACTCATGCAAAATATTGTAATTCAAACAAATATCATAACAAGTTACTGGCACACCGCACGCCTTAATAGAAAAAACCATTTACATATACGGCAGTATATCAGCAAAGTTACTTGCGCCACAGCGCATTAACAAACAGGGATCTACATCCCAAACCTATGTCAAAAACCAATTGTTCATACAACCACAAAACAAAGAAAACCTAAGCTAGGTCTTCATCATCATCATCATCATCTCTATATGGGAAAACTTCCCTCAGCTGCGTCACGAAATCATCAGGCTGCAGCGCAACAGTGACAAGGTCCATCACAGGAAGCTGCAAAGTATTGAATTGAGCCTTTGCAGTGGCAAGAGTAGTTTCGGTATCAGCACCATGTGTAGCTGACCTACTGGTATCCCAGTCAACTTTCAAAGCATTAGTAACATGATGAGAACATTCCGCGTACCCTTGGGCATACCCATCGTTACGTGCAGCAACCAGCAGGTGCGCAACCGTTTCATCTAGTTCATTGGCATTCAGAACAGAATTAGCAACCTGCGTAGTAAAACAAGTAAGAAGACGCACAATCATCTCCAGATATTATCAAAAATAGATACACTTACGCCCTATGATCTCGCGCTCTTTCAACCACAACATGTCACTCTTCATAGGTTCGATCTGACTCTCCGCGGTTACCCGGGCAGTCTCAAAACTTTCCAACTTTTCTTCAGTTTCACTAAGGCGGCGGGAAGTCTCAGCTCTTTCAACCCGTTCAAGCTGCAAATCTTTTTTTAAAGATTCAACCTCCTCCTTAAGTTGTTCCTGCTCAGATAATAAAGAGGTAAGTTCGTCTGTCTCCTTTTCCTTAAGAGCAAGGGTAGCCGCAAGTTCGTACCTCTCTTTGTTCACTTCTCTCCCGATGAGAACATGCTTCATCGCGCGCTGCTTCAGCCTCCACTTTTTCTTGTTTCAGCTTCTCAATATCCGCATCTTGTTTTTTCAATCTCTCAACTTCAGCCTTGAGATTATTAATGATATTGCGGAGACCCATCTTCTCATTATTGTCTTTCTCACAAATCTCTCTCCAATTTTTGCGCTACTTGGAAAGGAGAGCAGCCTCAGCCTCTGCTTTTCTTTTCCAACCAGCCACAGACCATTCTTCAGTTTTTTGGTCGTTCTCAAACTTGGCCCGATCAGCTTCCAACTTAGCCCTCAAAATGGCAGCTCGGGCCTCATCCTCAGCAGCTTTCTTCTTAGACGCCTCAAAAGCAGCCCATTCCTTGTGCATACTACGCCTCTCACTCACTATACGATGCGTAGTGGACGTATAAGTAGCAGCTTCTTCAAGGTAAGCATGATAAGTCTGCTCATGAGGACGCCCCTCTTGAAACTTAATCTCTCCAGGAGGAAAGGTTCCCTGCAACCAATCACGGCACACACGCCAATCAGAAAAAGTATCACCCTTTTTCAATTTCCACACCGGCGCATGAACCTCATCCGCCTGTTTCTCCGAATAACACCTATAATAATAATCCCCCGGAGTTTCATTCGGATGGATAGGAGAATTTTCATCAACTTGAGCAAAAGAGCCTTGGTCTCCTGCAGGGTCCTTCTCAAGGTTCACAGACGCAGAAGCAAAAGCCGCAGTAGGAGAAGTGGCCACAGGATTTTCTTGTGCAGATTTTCCTTTCTCCAGATCGCGCACCACAACTTCAGGAGACTTAGGTTGAGCAGAATCAACTTCTGCAGTCTCCGGATCCACAACTTTCTCCGTTTCCACCACAACCTCAACAGGTTTTTCAACTTCAGGGTTTCCTGCCTCAGCAGTCTTCTCCACCTCATCTTCACCAGTGACGTTAGTATTTTCTAGCTGTTCACTGACCGGCGCACGAGGGGGTGAAGGCGGAAGGTCCTCATTAACTGCGGATGATGGCTCCGCATGAACAGGAGAAATTGGTTTTTCTACAAAAACAAAATATATATTACAAACACATAATGCGAATAGAAAGCAAACAACGAAGATGCTCTCCCGGAGGAGGTTTCGCAATAAAAGCATCAAGATTTCCCCTTATGGTAATCTTTCTTTTTTGAACCTTCTTGGCAGGCTGCGCCTCAATATCAACTTCAGCCTGTTTTCTTTTCCCCGCCTTTGTCTTCAACAAAGGTTCAGGACTTGACTCTAGGTCAATCGGGTCATCGGCATTCGAAGCAGGAATATCAGCAGCATCCCGCGGCTCCGCCTTCGGCTTCTTCATAACTACAGGCGCCAGACCTTCCAATGAGTCAGACACCACTACATAGTCACACCAGGAGTCAGAGGAATGGCGCGTACCTTTTTTCTCTCCTTTAACATTTTTGACCTTGGACGACTGGGCTTTTGCCGTGTCAGTCTTTTTCAATGAAATATTAACAGCAGGGGCACACCTTTTCTTCTCAGGGCCTATGCCCAGGTTGGTCAATTCATCTACTGGAAAAAGCAAAAATTGCAATATTATCACGCGCACAGGCAGCAGAAAGTAACATTGCAATATCAAATCAAGAGATATATACTTACCAACACCACTTGGGGGTTGCGCGAAAAGATCCTCATCTCGAGGCAAAGCAAAATTCTTGACTAGACGCAGGTACCAAAGTTCCTCGTCAGCCTTTTTCAGAATAGTAGCCATTTTTCCACCTTCTCTCTTATACGCGATAACATATAAAGAGACAACTACAAAAGGGAAACCTGGAACAGTCAAAAAAAGAAGAAGAAAAGAGGGAAAGAGATCCAGAATCTTACTGCTATCACCCTCCATATACACCGGTTTGTCTTCTCGTTCCATCCGCCAGAACAGACTCATACCGGCAGCAACCAAAGCTTTTTCTGGAAGCTCAATAGACGGAACGTCCTTCAAATCCTGGTACCAAGTTTCTGAAAAAGGAGTCTGCATAGTCTCCGTTGCAACATCTTCTTTACCCCTGAAGGTCATCTTCATCGGAATCACACCGGCCTTAATGTAAAAGAATTTAGGTTTCCAATCATGAAAAGATTTCGGGGGTTGCAACAAAATCTTCTTTGCCGAAGCACGTTGGACAAAGGAATAAAAGCCCTGTGAACAATGCATTTGGTGAAACACTCGGAAGCGGTTAACTGACGGCTCGATGTGCATCGACCGGCAAACGAATTCAAAATGACGAACCCAAACCATTCCGATAGGGTTCATTTGAGAAGTATGAAACTTGTAATACGAAAGGATGTCAAGAAAAAATTTTGTTACAGGCAATCAAAAATTGTCTGCAGAAAAATAATCCCAAAAAAGCGTAATATATCCGGCCGGAGCGTCCGCCGCCGTCTGAACTTCGTCAGGGTATCGAGCATCCCAACTAGGGGGGAACTTAAAATTCTGAACCATGACATCAATTGTCTCTCGGGGCCACTTCGTGGGTGGAAGACCGGCAGACATCTCTTCAGAGGAGTCTTTGTGACGTTCTCCGGTAGACATAAAAGGGAAAATTGCAGATTTCTTCAAGAAAGTAATGGGGGAGACTAAGAAGAATAGGTTTCAAAGGATTTATATACCCACCACCATCAATGACCTAGAAAACCGCAATAACACCTTTTTCAGAAAAAACACGGTTATCTAAGCATCAAGGGCGAGTGGGAATAACCATAACGTGAGTTCACGCGCGCGTATAAGCCACGATTAACGACGTGCAACTGACAAGTGAAAGCCTGTCACCCAAACTGTCACACGTCAACAGTCGTCACTGTACCTTTCACCAGCTAAGAGTCAAGATTTTCAAATTTGAAATTATGAGCAAAAAGTGTATCTTCCTAAAAAAGATTCTCCACATTTCGCGCCAAAAAACTCCGCATAGCAAAAATCACCCACCTCTTATAAGTCCAGTACTCCACTTATTTGCATAAGAGCAACACTGGATTGGGGGGACTTGAAGGGGTAAGGTCCCAAAAACCTTGCGCAGGTGCTCGGGACCATACCACAACTTCAACACCAATAAACCTCTTTCAAAGAACCTTGCACGGCAGTGCACTGGTTCTAAAGAAGAGAACTTAAAAGAAAGCAGTCTCCAACATCCGTGCGCCAAGATAGAGCCAATAGCATATCCTTGCGCAAGCTCCCATGCAGCAGAACAGTTAGGATAAGGTCCTAACAACATCTCCGCTCGAATATCACCCAGACTTGGATAGAAAGTAACCTTTCTGTCACAACAGAATTAGCATAAGGAAGAGCCACATAGGATTACAGCTGTAATCCTTCTAGAAGGCTTTATCGTGCACAACCATTCCGTTATAACCGAATGGCCACGTGGCATCATCCTGAGCATCCCTCAAGATCACGGTGATGACACTAACTTGGAGAAGGATCTACACTTGCCCACTTTCCACGTGACATCTCCCCAGCCATTGATCATGCGCACGATCCGTGTGCTTATACATCACGTTAATGATTAATGGTGGAGATAATAACCGCTTACTGAAAATGCTTTCCGTCACTTCCTCCATCAACAAACTTTCCCGCCCAAATTCAGTTATAAATAAGGACAAGTCAGGTACAATTTTTCAAGTTACTCTCACTTCACTTTCACTATTACTTCTTCTTCTTCTTCACCTGTACTTATTCTCACGCCGGAGGGTGGTCACAGAGAGAACCCCCATTCTCCCCGTGGCGAGTCTAACGGCTGTTTGTTTTGCAGTTATCGTTAGAAGAAGGAGATAAGCTAAACCCCGAATCAAACGAGAGGACTCACCCCTTTTATGCAGAACTAAACCCCTGGTTCAATCGATTTCGGTCCTTTAAACCAGTGTTTCTTCACAAACGTACGAAACAAATGCCAACATATTAACAATACACACGAGTTCCACATAAATAACAAATACAAACTTAACAACGTTCAAGACGAGCAACACGTACATGGTCTAGTAGAGACCTAAGTATCTAATGAGTTAGAACACTTGGAGGTTGCCACGCGAATTTGGATACCCCGCTTTGCTAGCACACACTTTCTACGGACGCAAACTGTGAGTTCATGTCCCGCTTTTCTTTTAAACATTTTCGGTTTTACAACTCTCGGGGGAAATACATGTTACGATGGTATGGTTAAGCTAAGGAATGAAACAACTAGATCATGTGCGAATAAGGTGGAACTTAAGCGCCATTTATCTTTTATAGACCAAGGAACAAGAGGGGTAGATCTATTGGGTACTGGCGAGCCCCACTCATGTGTCCGTGTGGCCGCATGTAGTGCTTTTCTGTCCTAGCCGAGGTTAATTGGTATTAAATCGTCAAGGGATGAGTGCTTCCTATGTCGACACACATATTAATGTCCTTGCAAAACATTAATGATCAACGATTTCATAGACGCTTTACATACGACACTTTTACATACAAACTTTCAAATGTTTTTAAGATTCATTTGATACGAACTAAAAACACATGAATTCACCAACTTTTGTTGATGATTTAAACTTACATGTATTTCAGGAAATTAAGTGGATCTTGGCTCGAATGGTTATCAAAACGTACAAGGTTGTCATGTGGGCGATGTCATCCACTTTTGAAGGGTTTAATTTATCTATCTCGTCTTCGAGTGAGATATAGGATGCAGAGCCTTTGTGTTTAAAACTTTATTTTGAACAAGTCACTTTTGTAAAACAATTTACTTTGTGTTGTCTTTTATCTGAACAACTTATGACTTGTATCTTTTATTTATGGTGAATGGATGAACATCGTGCATATTTTTATTCATATAGTTTGTTTACTTACATCGTATGTGATATACGTTAAGTTATACATGTTTTAGTCCCCCATTTTACTTCTGTTTTATGCGTTTTTGGCTAAAACCTCAATGTTTAGGTATTTAATCAGGTACTTTTGGATTTTCAGGTCTTAAACAGCGTACCAGAGACAAAGTTGGAGAAAAAAGAGGAATTTCCGGGCATTTCGAATGAAATCTGCACATTCTGTTGAAGATACAGATCATGCACGGTCATGCACCCCATCTGCACGACCGTGCAAGGCGCGTGACACAGGAAGCACTGGCGGTGCACATGGCAGTGCAACTGACTTCTCGGACACGCACGACCGTGCGTCCATGTGCACCCCCGTGCACTGACTGATCCTTGAAGAAACAGACTGATCCTCGAAGAAACAGACTGGTTTCAATGAGATGCATGACCGTGCACTTGGTTCGACTTTGCTGCCTAATCATCCACTTGTCTGACCCATTCTGCAACTGACGTCACCCTACCATTTGTAAGTGCACGAGCGTGCACTTTAAAGTGCACGACCATGCAGATATGAAAACCCCTATAAAACAAAACAGACGCAACTGATCAATTATTGGGTATTTTTCTATCTTGTGGGCGATTTCTGGGGTCCGAAGGCAGCCTGTTTTGGTCGATTTCAAGCCTCTAAGTTGCAAGAAGCCTATTTATCATCCAATCCATCAAATCCTTGCTTGTTTATGGTTTGAATCTTTGTTCTTTTCATAATTTTTGGGCACATTTCAAGCATTAAGCTAATGTTATATGTATTATTGTAGCCTTTGGGCAAAAAAATGCTAAGTTACTTGTTTCATGAACAATCTTTAGTTTGTTAATCTTGTTTGTATGAAACTTTGGCACTTTTTCAAGTTTGAATATTGATGATCATATGGCAAACTTGTTTCATTGATGTTGGATTCTTGATTATAGTTGGTTATCTTGGATGATTAATGAATATTTAGTTGAAAAAATGTTGAAAAACTATTGATTAAGCATTTGTTAGTAGGCTATTAACTTGTTAATATGTTTACACCATGAAACTAGAAATAGGTATTGGTTTAAGAAAAGATAAATCTGATTTTGATCAAGAATACTTTCTTACACGTAAGGACTTTAGCGGATTAGATGGTGTTATTGCGAGTTCTTGACATGGTTGATGATCTTTGTCTAGTGATTTTAGTTAGAATTGCTATCTTAGTAAATTTGTGTTGACTTGCAAAATGGAATAGTTTGTGATATGATCTACTTTATGCTTATCATGGTGGTATTGTGATTCGGTATTGCTTTCCTTGATAAGTGAGGTTAGAAAACTCTTAACGGATGACTAACTTATTTTTAAAAGATTTGCATGTAAATATATCAATAGCTCGCTAATGAATGATTTTAGATGGTTAAAGTGTGTTTATTGCATTAACTTTCCAAAGGATTATCATGTTAGGATTCCCGAAACGGATACTAATTGTCTTTATAATTGGAAGATTGATCAAGTGTTTAAGTGATATGTCCGATTTAGTTAACACACTTAGGTTGTTTGCGAAACAAGATAATATATATCTTTGTATTTGGAGTCTTCTATGTTTTAAAATATAGTTTTAGATTATTTTAGTTAAAAACACATTCACCTATTTTTTTACTGGTAAACCAATGACAACGATTTAGTACTTATGTGTCCGCCTGCGTCCATGGATCGATGTCTGGTTCTTACCTATACTTTACTACATATATGATAGGGTATACTTGTCCTTTTGTGTGTGTTTTAATGTTAAGGTATAAATCATTTTTATAAATATTAAAACCAAGTTAGTGTGTAAATTCATTGTAAAAATATGTATATATATGCACACATCAATATACAATGAAAATTAATCAAGTTAACACCGTGCGGTTCCGCCTATGAGCGGGTGTGACACGATCAACTCGTTAAGCATTAAGGGGCCATCCGTTATACTTCTTCCAGTCAAGAAGGTTGATTGTTTGGGAGAAACAAGTTTCCCAATTACCGACTTTAGCTTACTAACAAGGACCTTAGAAAGTACCTTATTTAAGCAAACAAATAAGTCTAATTAGTCTGAAGTCAGAAAACAAAATGGGGTCTTTAACCTTGGGAATCAAAGCAATGAATGAATATGCACAACTGGGGCCCAAGATCGCCCGGTGATAGAAATCCTCAAAGATTGCCACAAACTCCATCTCTAAACCTCTCCAAAACCGTTTCAAATTTGAAGTTGAACCAATCCGGCCCCGGTGCCTTATCCCCATTGCACGACCAAACCGCCTCCTTTATTTCGATCAAGGAAAACGGCTTGACCAAATCATCCGCCTCTGACTCCGAGAGCATAGACAAATTTGGGCATATTATTTGTGGTCGAGACCGCAAAGGCTCCTTGAACTTCTCCGAAGAACCCAAATGCCCTATCTTTGATGATTATCGGATTAGATGCCCACTCCCCATCCACCATAATCCCATTGATTCTATTGTTTGATGTATTCACGTTCGTTATACCTTGGAAAAAGCTAGTATTTTCATCCCCATCTAGCGCCCATTTAACTCTCGCTTTCTGTTGAGTATCCAATTGTTTGGTCCTATCAAACTGAAGAATAAAAGCCTTGCCTTCGATTCTTAATTGGAGGTCGATAGGAAGTAATGATCTTGTTTCAGTCACCATCACTAAGTGCTCAACCATCGCCTTCTTTATACCATACACCCCGTCAAGTTTGCTTTTCTCCTCTGCCACCCAAACTTTAATACGGGTTTTTAGGAACTTCAATTTGGCGATAACCGCTAAATCAGGGGTCCATGAAACACAAAAGACCTACACACCCATTCACATACGCCTCGAATCCGAGTAAATACAACCATGTGTTATATAACCGAACGGGGTATGCCCGAAGTCGTGAGCCGTCGTGGATAACATGATAGGGCAATGATCCGAGATGTATCTAGATAGTGCAACAACGGACGCGTCCGACCATCAACCCATGAATTCGCTACACACCAAATATGTCTCTAGTTTGCTTAACTTCTCACCATTATCGAACATATAAGTGAAAGTGTGACCCCATGTTTTGTTGATGTTAATCCACTATCCGTATAAAGTCATTGAGCAAGTTGGCATATAGAGGAATATAGTCCGAGTTCCTCCATTCCTCAGGACAATGGATATCATTGAAATCCACCAAAAACCCACATACCTAGCATCGACCTTTTTTTTGGTTGACCCAATTCAGACCATAAGTCTCTTCTCCTAGCGGGGTTATTTGGTGCTTACGTATCTACAACATTGATACACTCCCCTATACTGATGATCGACCCCGAGACCACAAGGTAATGTCTATTTTAAACAACCCCAGCCACCTAAACACAGTCGGATCCCACAAGCTCGCTAGACCCCAGACTGTCCTTCTGATGATACACGTCTGAGACACGATAATCGTTCTGCCCCAAAAAGCGTTAAACTTAAAAAAGAGTTTGTACCAATATTCATTTATTGCATAGACAGGAAATGGATCCCATTGCTGGTTTGCAATCCCCTGATCCAGGTCGGCTTCCTAGCATCCCTGACTGTCGCAACCCCCGTCCCCTAGTAACCCGGGAACGGGCGGCCGCGACCAGCATTAGTGGTATCGGTGTTTATTAGTTTGGCAGCGGAAATTAAATCAGGACCGTAGTTAGGAAATATTTTATCAGAGTAAAATACCACACTTTTATAATATTAAACACGTGGGAAATTCCCAAGTTTTCAATACAAGCATTTTATAGGGGTAAATCCTATTTTATTTAATAAAACATCTTCTTTATTTTAGGTAACTTTATAGCCACTTTTCCAAGCCTTCAGTGCTGTCCAGCTGGCTTCTATTTGGCTTTCACATTTTGTTACCTGAAACATGTTTAAAAACATTTTGTCAGTGGGAAATACTAGTGAGTGAATCCCAATTTAATCAAGACTGGTAAAACCACTTACAGCATTGAGGGCGATCTCGCAATTACATTTGTTTATTTTTCTACTTTAATTACCATCCACGGTACTGTCAACCCGACTTGTGGTCATATTACTACTCACAGTGTAGTAACAAATTTTGTATACAAAACCCCAACATACCGACGATAATTGTAGAATACAAATACTCAATCACTATTTAATATAATGTAAATCATTTGAGGTTTTGTAAAAACAGCTTGCAAATAGGTTTACAAAAAGGTTTACAAAAAGGAGATTACTCACATTGCTATCTTAGGGTTTTCCTTTGTTATTTCCTGATAATTATCTATTAATTACACAATGCACACGCGTTAGTATAATAATCCAATATTTACATTAGTTATACCCTCCCCGAGACAGAACTCCAACGACTACGTCGGGCAGAGCCTCAACTGCCGTTACGGAGCACTAGATCAATCGGGCAGCGTATCTAATACGTAACTGGGGGTTATGTTGGTGCATATGTCTGTCGACTTCGTCTTGTATCGAGTCTTGTACTAGATTAGAAAGATCAGGGCAAGAAATTCGAGATTTGTATGTTTGTGATCATTTCACACGAAATGGAACAAGACCATTTCGCACGAAATGGTCATTGTCCATTTCGCACGAAATGGGTCTTGCTCATCTCATACGAAATGCTCAGCCTATATATACCTGTCCTGTTCATTTCGTATGTAACTTTCCGATTCCAGAGCCGAAGTGCTGCTGAAGTGTCTACTCGCTGTAAAACGTTGTTATATCAATCTAAAAGACAATTAGAGTGAATATCAAGCTGTAATCAAGTCTGTATCATTGTTTTCCGCCTTTGATATTGATTGAACTCTTCTGATAGACTCGTTTAGATCGATTCTCGATCCTCCAAGTGGTATCAGAGCTCAGGAGGAGGATTTCTTACCGAATTCAGCTTGATTTCATCATTATTCTGATTTCTACACCTTCTTTTCATAATTAACCGTGAAATCTTGGTTAAAATGGATTGAATTTCACATATAACGTGCGAAACATTGTTTTAATAAATCCTTGAAAGAATTAGACCTAAAATCGACCTAAAACTTGTTCAAACTGTTCATTTTGCTTGAAAACATGCTCGGTTAGATGACATCAGCAACATTTCGTATGAATTGAGCTTTCATTTCACACGAAATAGACTCATTTCGTTTCAAAGGATCATTTTGCATGAAACATAGTTCATTTCACATGGATTGGATACATCAGACCTCATTTCGCACGAATTCAAGCCATTTCGCTTGAAGAGTTCATTTCGTTTGGATAAGTGCATTTCGCTTGAAGAATGCATTTCGTTTGAAGGATCCATTTCGCGTGAATATCATTTCGTTTGAATAGTCTGATTTTGTGAAATTTTGATACCGAATCATGGAAGAAGAATTTTACAACGCGTTTGCTACTCCGATTACTATTGCACAGAACACAATGTTAGAAAATGAAACGGGCACCATGCAAAAACCGCCAAAGTTCATGAATATTGAGGAGTATAAAGGATGGGAGGAGCGATTTGAAAATTGGGTTCAAGCAAATTACCTGGATGCTTGGGAATGTGTTGAAACAAAATATGTTAGACCGGTGAATGATGATGAAGAGGTTATTGCTATTAAAGATCTAAGTGTTGAGGAGAAAAAGAAATACAAAGATGAAAAGATGATGACTAGTCTATTGCATCAAGCTGTTAAAGAAGATATCTTGGTTTTACTGCAACACAATTGAAGTGCATATTCAATTTGGAAAGCATTAAAATCGAAATTTGTTGGAAGTAAAGAGATGATCAAGAACAAAAAATCACTTTTAAAAAAGGATTTCGATCTATTTCGTGGTTTAAGAACTGAAAACACCAAGCAGATCATAGAAAGATATTGCAATCTGATAGTTAACATGAAGAGGTTGAGCATTACAAAAGATAATGAAGAATTGATTGAAAAGTTGGCTGATGCGTTGCCACATGATGTTTGGGGCACGTATCTTATGATGTTGAGAAATACAAAAGATTTTGGCAGTCTAACACTGGGAAAGTTTATTGAAAAACTTGAAGCTCAAGAGATGGAACAGCGGAAGGTTTCAAGAATGAAATATTTTGATGGTGAACAAGATATTGGTTTATATTACAAAGGAGGTATCAGTGATAAGACCAACATGTCACCAAAGATCGAAACTGCATTCAACGCTAAAAGTTCTTCTGGAGGGTCATCTCAAGGATCAAACAGCAAAACGGGATTTTCTTCATATCCATCATTTGATCCAAACTTTTCAGCAACCAAGAATGGAAAGATGTTACAATGCAACATTGCATTAAACCTTGAGAATGGTCAGAATTTCTCAGAAGATGTTGCAAAAGGTCACATGTCTTTGTTGGTAACTGTATTAGAGTCATATGAGAGTTTAATTGCAGGACGGATCGGAAATCCAATGTTGACAAAAGAGGATTACGATCAGATTGATGCTGAGGAGATGAAATTGATGGATATAATGTGGTGTTTGGCTAGTGTGTTGAGAAGAGCTGAGAAATTCAAGCAGATCACAGGAAGAGATGACTTCCGTGATGCAAATGTTTCTACTTTAGGTTTTGATAAATCTAAAGTTACTTGTTTTCGTTGCAGGGAAAAAGGGCATTTCAAGCGAGAATGCACAAATCGCGAAGCAAGTGGAGCTCAAAATCCTTTTAACAACAATGATTATTATCGAAAAGCGATTTATCATCAAGTTGCTCAACAACCACATCAACAACAGCCACAAACTGCTCATGCAAGGAAGGAAATTGAAGAATCAAAGAAAGCTTATATGGTGAATCAAGATGATGAAAGTTTGTCCAAAGGATTCAGTTGGGATAAATATATTTCAGCAGAGAGTAAAGGATGTTTGATAAACAAAATGATAGATCAAGATGATGAAAGGCTACCAAAAGGTTTTAGTTGGGATGACTATGATCCTAACAAAACTTCAGATCATAAAGCTTTTGTTGCTCGAGTTGTTGAAGATAGTGATAATGATGAGTATTATGCAAACAGAATGAAAGAGCACTTAAGAATGCTAGAAGAGAGTGATGACAGTGATGATAGGAAAGTTCGAGTGAAAAAGAAGAAAGTTAAAAAACAAGTTAGCAGTGATGATGAAGAAGTTCGTGTGATAAAGAAAAAGGTAAAAGAAGTTCCATCTTTCACGGTTGAAGCAGAAGCTGATGCACGAAAGATTCCTGTGAAATGTGAAATCTGTGAAGCAGTGAAGAAGCAAAACAATACTTTGATTCATAACATGAATAGATTGAAAGAATCCTATGATGTTCTAAACAAAGCAATGGATCAATACAATCAATCAAGCAGTGAACAAGCAACAGCTATGAAGACACTTCAAGGAGCTTTCATGACTAAGCAGAAAATCGTCAATAATTACATTGAGAAATGTGCTGTGCTGGAACAAAAACTGGAAACTCAGAAGATTGAAACAGAAAGGGTAAACAGGTTGTTAAAAAGTTACTCATGTACTTCTTATGTTATTGACAAAATTTATCCAACCGTTGAAGGCATGAAGGCGTTTGAAGTTGAGGATACTGAAGAAAAGCATTCTGGTAAGAAACCTAGTGCCAGTTATACCAAGTGCCCGCCTCCGCTTGAAAATGGATATTCTCCATGAAATCCTAATTCGGAGAGAGTAAAAAAGGCAACCAATTTACAGTGGGAATCTGGGTCTTCAGATAATTTGCCAGACAATATTGATGTCACTTTCACTTCATCTGATACTGATCATGAATCAGAGTTAATAAAGAAAGTGGTCGATCAGGTGTTGGATAAAGATGAATCCGAGGAGTCAAAGTCGGAGTCAAATTCAGAGTCAAAGTCTGAAACGTCAAGTCCAACAGTCAAAAAGGGCAAACGGGTTTACAATAAAGAGTTTTTGTTATCAAAATCTAATTTGAATGATGAAACATTCAAAGTAGCATATACTTTGAATGATTCTGACAAATTATATTCTGATGAAGAATTTCCAATAAGAGGTGTTAAACCAGAAATGATAAAAAAGGTTTTCAAACTAACAGAAATTAATATTTCTGAAATAAAAGATGAAAATCTTTCTGAAAAACCTAAATCTTACACCTCAAGAGTTCAACAACGTTTAAACAAGAAAAAGGGTTACAGTTCTGGTTCAGGTTATCGAAAGAAACCAAACCATAACGGTAATTTAAAAAAGAAAGGTCTTGGTTTTATTCCACCGAAAAATGATAAAAATGAGAAAAATTATAGACCAAAAACTGTTTTTGTTTCAGGAATATCATCTGAAGAGGAAAAAGAGCAGTTGTTCAGAAAGCAGACAAACAAAGAATTCCTTGCGAAGAAGCAAGAGGGATTGAAGAAGGAAATTGCTCAGAAAAAGGAGACAAGAACCTGTTTCCAATGCAAAATAATTGGTCATATTGCCGGGAATTGTCCAAAGGCAATCCAAACAAAATAGGAAGTCTCTGAAAAATTGAAAGGAAAAATTGTTGAAAATGAACCACCAACCAAACAATTTAAAATTTTCAAAAATTCAAAATTTGAGGTTGGTGAGTGTTCAAAAATTTTTTACAAAAGAAGAGTGAATCTTAATAACCAAAAGTGGGTTGTTAAGAATTCAGATGCTAGTTCTGGCGATGAATCTGATTCGTCAAAGTCAGAGGAGCCACAAGTTGTGATAAAAGGTGAAAATTCAGTGCCGCCATTTGATGATGCAAATTTTCCACCATTGCGGGGTGAAAAGTTAAAAATTGGCAAAATTGATATCTCAAATCAATTTTTTTCTAAAAAGAAAGAATTTGATGTTGAAAAAGCCTTTAACCCCACAGTTAAAAATATTTTTGGAAAAATGATTGACGGGAAGGTCAAAGGGGTAAAGGAATTCTATGAGAAGAAAACGAAGAAACCATGTGAAAATGGGTCATCCCAGGTTAGTAACTGGGATATAACCTATTATGATTAAACTCTGGACTTGCCAGAGCTCCCAAGTTGGTAATCGTGGAGCAGGAATCGGCATCTTTCTTGAAAATGTTTGTTTGGTAAACAAACAAGTGGTAGTTTTCTTGAAAATTGTTATAGTTTATTTTACAAGTGGTATGGTTGGTAAGTGAATCTACAAGAGATTGAAAAAGACTTTTTCACCTACAAGTGGTTAATCAAGGTCATTAAGTTGAACTTGAATTAACTTTCATTCAAATGGTTGAGAAACAAAGTGATGATCATATCCCCTAATCTACAAGTGGTTTGTGAAATCAACAAAACTTATTTTCCGAAAAAACCATTTTGATTAAAATAAACTTAAGTGTTTTAAAATCTTAATGGGAAAATAGTTTGTTGTCAGGGGGAGTTCTGATTGTTTATGCCAAATGGATGGCGATTTGAAGCAATTCACATTGGTTTGTCAAATTTTCTTTAAATGGTTTTGAATTTTAGGGGGAGCAAGATTCTGAAAATCCAAAAACATTAGAAAATTTGAAAAAGCCAAAGACATTTGAAAAATAAAAAAAGAGTTTCGTTGTGAAAAAGAGGAAATGATAGTACATCAGTGGACAATCACAGCATGCTAAAGAATTGGAAAGTCAAAATGTGATAAACGGTCTCACTGATGATATGCCAGTAGGTTTTTACACGCTTAGTAGATTGTATTCGAGATATAAACCTAAATATCAAACTTACTTAGCTCGTGGGGAACATCTCTCGGATATATGAGTAACCCCCGAAATCTTGTTTGAAAGGTTTTATATTTCTGACATACTAGGTCTTTGTGCGTGGTGATATCTGGGGTATTATACCTGGACTTCTGATTTTGCGGAAGTAATAGCCTAGTCCTCGTATAATACTTTGCATTGCTTTAATCTTAAAGCTCGCCCTCAGCATAAAAAATGATGAAACATTGAAAAAATGCTAATCATGTGCTGTTGTAAATAAAAGATTCTCTAAAGGGAACCCACCGAAAAGCGAACCATCATCTCTCTGATTTTGCGGAAGCAATAGCCTGAGCTCTCATGCTCTCGCATTAACCCCTTTACAGATATCACTAGTGTACATTCACCTGTAAGACTGAATATAGGAGTCTGGATACGGGAGTATATTCTGAGATGGGACACGCGAATAAGTTTAAGTGCTTAAAACATTAATCTCGTATCTCGAAACAGTTGAACTTTGTGTGAAAATTTAAGTGGATCAGTATACTGACAATCTAAGTGAATCGTTTAGAACTTAAAGTGTTTAAAGCTCAATGGTGCTTGTGATTTGTCTCAAAATCTGATATGATCCTCTTACACAAACTCACAAAATAATATTGTTTGTAAATATTTCTTGTATTTCTTTTATATCAAAAATCAAAAAGATTTTCAGTGTGTTTTAGCATAAAATTTTGAAAATACAAAAAGATTTTCGACAACTGATGTTGGAGAGCTGATTTTCAAAATTCCGAGTGCTATTCATGATGATCAATAGGGTTGGGAGAGTCTGTTGGTATGAAAAATGTTTTGATATGATTAAATGTCAAATTTGAATGTTTTTCCTACATGTGGTCATCAGAAATTTTAAATGTTAAATAATTTTGACCGTTTTCTGTAAGTGGTATATAAATTTGTCAAATTTTTATATTTGTGAAATTTATTGTGAGGTAGAGAATGTGCAGGTTTGCCAGGTTTCGATACCTGAGGATTTTCCGTAAAAAGGATACGCAAATTGCAATCCCAGATTATTGAAAGGGGGAGTTTGAAGAAGTTAAGGAATCAAGAGATCTGATCAAGAGAATTAGATATTGAGATTCTGGAAAAGAAAGAGAGAAGAAGAGTTAGAGATTGATGATGCTTTACACTGTTAGATACTTTGGAAGAGAGCATGTAGACTGATAAAGATTGAAGATTCGACTTTCTGAAGATTTGTACTGAAGACTCGTCGACATCCAAGGGGGAGTCTGTTGGTGCATATGTCTGTCGACTTCGTCTTGTATCGAGTCTTGTACTAGATTAGAAAGATCAGGGCATGAAATTCGAGATTTGTATGTTTGTGATCATTTCGCACGAAATGGAACAAGACCATTTCGCACGAAATGGACATTGTCCATTTCACACGAAATGGGTCTTGCTCATCTCGTATGAAATGCTCAGCCTATATATACCTGTCCTGTTCATTTGGTATGTAACTTTTCGATTCCAGAGCCGAAGTGCTGCTGAAGTGTCTACTCGCTGTAAAACGTTGTTATATCAATCTAAAAGACAATTAGAGTGAATATCAAGTTGTAATCAAGTCTGTATCATTGTTTTCCGCCTTTGATATGGATTGAACTCTTCTGATAGACTCGTTTAGATCGATTCTCGATCCTCCAGGTTATGATACTTACAACGAGGCAGAACTTCGTTAATTAGGGGGTATAATGCCCGTGAATTATGTATACTATAGAGAAATTGAGAGAGAAAGTTGTGTGTGAGCGTTGAAAACTGAAAGTTGATGCCCCTATTTATACTTCTGATCGACCGGTCTCTAGCGGCCCGCGTAAGATCCTTAAGGGGTCTTCGCGGCCCACGACGTAGGGGTGTAGGTTTTAGCTGTGCTGATTCACTAAACTAGGGTTGACACGAGTTAGCCACGTGGCAGCTCAGGGTGTCGCCCTGATCCACAGCTGTCGCAGCCCGCGTAGATCATAGTCAACACGTTCGCGGCCCGCGAGCGAGGACTAGATTTTGTTTTTATTTAATTTTTTACTAAATGAAGTATTTAGGGTCCATTATTCGTATACGGGGGGTATTTTAGGGCGTATAGGGGCACTCTAAATATATTAGGGGTGTCGGAAATAATTTTAGGAGGGTTGTTATACTGACCCCCTTATGTTTATTGCCAAAAAATTCATTGTTGCAATTCTGTTTCACCATCACCATTTACCGTCTCTTTCACGAGAACTTCAAAACCTTCTAGCCAAATACCCACCATAGCCCCAACGTCGACGGTATTACCTACCTCCTGAATGTAAACTGACATCTCTGTTTCCGACAATACAATGTCAGCGCCGACCTGAGACGGAGGCGTTTCATCGACCGGAATAGTCCCTTAATCCACCGACAAGTTACCTTCACGCGTTTCCCCATGCATGTTAACTCGATCCACTTGCTCCGAAAGTGAATTCCTACTAGGGTTATTGTGGTCAAAACAGGGCATCGGCTGCTTATCTAGTACTATAAATCTCCACTATTCTGAGTCGCAAACATCCATATAAGGGAAAGGGGATCTTTGGAGCCCTATTCCTCCATCTATACCTAACAGTGGGAGTTGGACTCACCTAGTTGTTTAAGCCCCCTCGAAATTGGTCCACACTACCCCATGGGCCCACACGGAAACTAGTTGCCAGAACCCTGGATGGGACCCACCAACTTTTCACATGTTCTAGGAACTATCCAAGCAACCATTTTCCTCCCAACCCCATGCATAGGTGCATCCTCATCTCTAGGCCCATAATTGCCAATCGACATTTTCGATACCCAAAAGAGATCGATCATCATTCTTCCTCCCACCCGGCGTAAGTGGTTGTCGGATCTCTCCATCCTCCATCTCATCATCTTCCGCCACCGATTCTAATGTCTTCAATGAAGAACCTCCAACCAATGTCAAATCTTCGAACATCATCAACCCTCCCCCCCCCCCCCATTGTTACAATAATCCATCACCCATATTCTATGTTGATCCTTATCCCATCGTGTAACGCCTCACTTCTTAGAACTTCCCTTATTTAGAAAGTTCGCCTTGTACTATATTTATGGAAACTCATATTATTGTGTAATCGTATTCCGTTACCAATCATTATAAACTGAAACTTTGATCGTAATAAAAACTTGATCATTTGATGTGAATTTATACCTTGATTATACATACTGGTTTCATAATCAACTTACATACATGTTGATATACATTTATCTCACACGCAAACTTGAACTTGTTTTACTTACAAACTATCATTTATATGTGTTTTGATACTCTTTATACGTGCAAATACTTATGCATGCATTCACGACACTCAAATTATGGTTGCATACATGTTACATACTTAAAAATGTGCTAAAAATGGAAGTTATGGCTTAAAATAATAAGAATATCAAAGTTCAGGGGCCAAAATGCAATAAATCAAACTTGGGGCTGATAAAGTGGGACACCACGGGGCGCGATTCCCTAAGCCTTATCTATCACGGCCCATGAAACCCCTTAATCTGCAGAATGTTGTTTTCCTTTCACGGATTGGTCCATTTTCTCACTCATTTTCACACCCAACTCTCTTTAAAACACTATTAACTCTTAACCTAACTTCCCCACTATAAATACAACCTCCATAACCCTCATTTTCACTTTCCAAACACCTTATTTACTCTAAAATCCTCTCAAGAACACTCAAAAATTCTGATTTTTGGGCAGAAACTTTCAAGACTTTTAAGTGAGTTCTAGCTCACTTCTTCACTCATTTCTTTCTTGTTTCTTCTTTCCTCTTACTTGGATAACCTCTAGGAAGGTTTTCACAAGTTTGCCATGGCAAACTAAGGCGAAACCTCACCATATTTGAGGTCCAAAGTGAGATTTAATTCTGTTTTCTACAAAATTCATATATCTTCTTTTTCTTTACTAAACTTGGTGAAATCTTGTACCCACCAAGCTCACAACTTAGTTCATAGTTGTAGGTTTGTGTTGAGGTTGATTTCCATCAAGTTGTGAGTTCAAAACTCTTTACTTTAAGTTCATACATGTTATATTCAAGTGTTGAAAACATTCATGATTCACCATCTTCCATATGGTTGACTTGTGTATTGTAAAAGTGTGAACCGTGGGAGCTTTGGCTTTCCAACCTACTTCCACTACCTCACTTGTGAACCTTGTGTATGAACACTCAAGTAGCTTTCCAGTCACAAAGTAACATAACCCCGTCTAGCCTCCAACACTTAGTTAACTCTTTCCATGTTGTGGTGGTTCACCCGGGTTAGGTCTTACTTGGCTACTTGATGATGTATTAGTTAGTTGTTATTTCTTTTCATTCATGACCCTCCGAATCATCCTTGTGATGATTTGTGTAGTGGTGAATCATACAATGAGGATAAATCCTCCATGCTTGACTTACATGACAATCTATGAAACTCATGATGGACTTAGCTTAGGAATATTATTATAACTATATATATATATATATATATATATATATAGGACAAAGATCCGTTAGGAATCACCCTTTATTGCAAGAACCGCGAGAACCAGTGTGAACACAAACAGTAATTCCTAAAAAAATCTAAAAAACACCCAAATTTTTTTTTTATTTTTTTACTATTTTTTTTGAAAAAATTGCAATATTTTGTTAATAAAAAAAATTCAAAAAATAAAAATAAAAAATTTCGAGTAACAGTTATCCATGCACATGTGCATATGTATCGTTTCTTTGTCAAAATCCGTAATTCATTACAAATAATAGTCAATTGCACTTTCATTTACACTACCACGTGTAATACACTACTTTTTACGTTAACAATGTTAGAAATGCACATGTGCATTTATATGTATTAACAGGAAATAAGGTGTTTTGGTACACTACTTTCTCTTTCATATATCATTCCATCCATAATACACAAGCATGCACATGTGCATTTTTGTCATTTCTTTGACAAATTCCGTAATTCATTACACATATTAGACAATTGCACTTTCATCTACACTACCATGTGTAATACACTACTTTTTACATTACCAATATTAGAAATGCACATGTGCATTTATATGTATCAACATGAAATAAGGTGTTTTGGTACACCACTTTGAATACACTTTCCCTTTCATCTATCATACCATCCATAATACACTACCATTACCTTCTACCATCCATAATACAATACCATTACCTCCTACCATCCATAATACAATACCATTAACAATATTTTCACTTTAATACATGTATGTAAACACCATTTATACCATCCAATCAACATATTACATAAAAAATTGACAACTATAACCAAACCATCAACCACTAGATATAACTAACCAAAAAACATGTATATGGGCCTACTTCTTCATTCAAAATCACAAACTTTTTGTACCAAAACACGTTATATCATGGTTATACCTAATGATGCACATGTGCATTTTGAATATTGGTAATGTAAAAAGTAGTGTATTACTAATGGTATTGTAAATTAAAGTGCAATTGTCTATTCCTGATAACGTATTACCGAATTTGTTGAAGTAATGATACATATGCACATGTGCATGGATAACTATTACTCGAATTTTTTTTTATGGTAACGAAATATAGCGATTTTTTTTAAATATATTAAAAAAAATAAAAAAAAATTTTTGAGTGCTTTTTTTATTTTTTTTAGATTTTATTTTGTGTTCACATTGGTTCTCGCGGTTCTCGCAATAAGGGTGGTTCTCGCATGAACCTTACCCTATATATATATATGAACTTGGCCGGATTTGTGATGATAATCGGTTTATGGTTACTAATGGGCAAACTAGGACCTATGAAATCACATACAACTTAGTGTTAAAATGAGTACTTAGACTAGCTATACTTTTATGCATACATACTTTTATACTTGAATTCTAAATCCCGAATCTAACCACTCCATAAACGTCGTATGACCTTACCTTCAATTCCCCATTCTCAAACAACTCGTCACTCACGGATAATCAGAAAGCTTTTACAAACTTGTGAGTATACATGACCCTTTTTTACTTTTTACACTTTTGGGTGTAATACGTTATACTATTTAAACACATGAAATCATACTTTATGCTTAAATCACAAACACACAAAAACCAATCATACATGCTTAAATACGTGATACTTGATTTGTATACTTGGATGATTCTTTTGTGTGATTTACTTGTCATTAACTTCGTACGAGCCTCCCCTTAACATGTATAGCGCTATAGGAGTAATGCACCGCCCGTATTTTTGAGGTCATGTTAAGTCTTTTAAACTTGCGGTAATCAGAGGGTTGACTTGTTAAATTGCATGCCATGTTTACATTAATCTTGTTAACTATTTTTGTCATGTGGATTGTTCAAACTCTTTTACTTATATGTTAGTACTCAAAACGTGTATACTCGTCAATACTTTTGTATTGAACAATACTTTAAAACATGTTGCAGGATTTTAATGATGATGATGATGCACGAAATCTAGTAGGATTCCTAGAAACGCACATTAAACTTTAATACTTGTTGTATTGTAATTCATTCTGTTTCAACATGTTGTATTCTATTTCAAACAATGTACTTGATCTTAGCAATGAAATGAAATTATTTATTAAATACTTGTCACATCTAGTGTTATGAAGTCTTGAGCAATCTCATTCGTCTTACTCCGATGTTTCCGCCATCGGTTGGGGTGTGACACATTATATCTCCACTTCTTCATCGATCCTAGTTGTCGATGTTGTTAAAACACATACTCTACCATCAGAGTCGGCTGCCCTTTACCACGAGAATTCTTATTTACAAACAACTTTGCAAAGTAGGTCGCCAATTTCAACATACGTCGTATTGTCTCGTATTTGAACAGGAACCCCAAAAATTCTAATCCATGCAAGATGCTCAAAACTAATTGCTTGCCCTTCCCAAAGAACCACCGAATCGAACACTTCACCCCACAAGTCTGTCCCCCAACCCATGAACTATAGTACCGTTCTCTTGTCTTTGAATACGACCATAAAGTTCAGACCACTAATGTAGCTAATGACACTACTTGCATATTCACCGCTTATTAGCATAGGCTTGATCATCTCCAGCTCCTTTTCTCCTTTAACCTTCGCCATGACTGCCCGCATCATACATTGATCAGGGTATAAATTCCTCCTTTCGTAATAACCTTCTGCAGTGGTGCCAATTTATCCTTTCCAACAGTGGCGAAGCTTTAAAAAAAAGTTCGGGGGGTCGGAAAGTAACAGACCTAAAAAAAATATTCTATCGCGTAGTTTCGAGGTGTATGTTCGGGTCGGACGTCGGTGATTCGATTCGGGTCGGGTCAAACATTAATATCAAATAAAAAACATTCTCAAAAATTAAAAAAGAAGTTATCATTTTATTCTTCCACATAGCATAATCTAATAACAAAACAAGTTAACAAATCACCCTAACTTTCAAACTATAATTTCTATCTAAATCAAATCACAATAAGATTAAACAAATAAAATTAGTCATAGTTACAGAAAGATTCAACAAGTTTAGGGCAAAAATTCGGACCGATTTCACCCCTAATTTCAACATAAATCACATAACTTGGAGCCCTAAATTAAACCTAAAGATAAAAAATACATACCTTTAACCTTATAAAGATTGAAGAAGTCGAACAAGAGTACAAGACCACAACAACGAGCAGTGTTTTGGCTTTTGTTCTCGAACAAGAAGCTGAAGTCGAACAGTTCTGGAACCTGCGTCCCCCCCCCCCCCCCCCTTCTGCAGTTCTGGCTTGTGGCTTCTGTTCTTTTGGTCAATGTCCCAAAGTAAACAAATTTGGGTTTTTTTTTATAGGGTGGGCTTTTAACTTGGGCTATATAATGATTTGATTTGGGTTATATAAAATATTTGGACTAATTAAATATTTTATTTGGGCTATATAAATAAAAATAAAATAAAACTGGGGGGTCGAAAACGTATATACCTAATTTTTTTTTTTTATAAAACCGGGGGGTCGAAAACGTATATACCTACAAAATCCTATACAAAACGTACATATATAACATTACTGACCGAAAAATTCGGGGGGGGGGGGGGGGGGGGCGCCCCTCCCCGCCCCTTAAATCCTTCGCCCTTGCCAACAAGAGCCTCAGCATAGCCTCAGCATACAGAACAACCTTCTCCTTCCGACGCACCGAAACATAGATAATAGGTGGTTTATATTGGTTCTGTTGTTGTGTCACATATTGATGTTGCTCACGCCCCTTCGATGCTTGTTAGTTCCCGAACCTCTGGTGATTTTAATCATACTTTGCAAGGGACACACTGAGTTTTGCCTTATAGATCTTCACCGTGTGCATACCTCTTAACAACTCTAACACATTCTTCACCCGTTCGTATCAGATAAACACAAAGAAATTCCCTCTCGAGTCTCTCTTCTTGGCCATATACGGGTCCATAACGACCCCAAAAAGTTGGAAGGCCCTTCCAAGTAAAGTGTTTGAGACACCATCTGGCAGGTTTCTGACAAAAAAAGTAGTTTGTGGCCGCCAGTTATCTTTCCGGTAGGTCATATTCGCTGAGTCTTCACCCCTCCCTCACCCTCTCATTTTTCCGCGTTCAACATATGTTGATGATTAGAATACAATGTTAAGGTTCAAGTAGGTGATTTTCTGATTTTAGTGTTTAATCCAAACACCTCGTGTTATTATAGAGAATGCACATGGGACGTTTTGTTCGTTTTTTTTCTTTGGTAATATTATTTTCCTTGTGCGTGTATCTTGGTGGTTTTTTTGCAGGAGGTTTAAATGAATAGAGTTAGCATATTGTAGGCTTTAAATGAGTATAGTTAACATATAAAAGTTTGAGCTCAGCTCGGTTTGGTTTGAGCTCTATTTTTAAAATTCAACTTAGTTCGTGAGTAGTTTTTTTTAAGTTTGCGCATGGCTCGTTTATATATATATTTATCCATTTATAGATGTATATATGTGTGTTTAATTATAAAATCTATAAATAAAATAATATATAATCTTTAGTTATTTTTAACATAATTTTTTACATAATAAGAACTATTATATAAATATAAATATTTACTTAGTATATTTAATAAAAATAGTATAAATAATAGAATAGTTTAGGTTCGCGAAAAAGCAACGAAAACACATTCATTCATTTATACCTCATACAAGTATGAAGTTTGGATCTTTCTTGGCCAAGAATCCCAATATAGATATGGATATGGATTTTGGATCCCAATGGCTAAGAATCCCAATATTGCCATATATGTATGGATTTTGAATCTCACATGCCCAATAATTCTAATATTAGGTATGGATTTTGGATCCCTTAGGCCCAAACAACCTTGATATGAAGTTTGGATCCCCTGTGACCAAGAGAAGAGGTAGCGACTTATTCTTAAGGAAAAAAATCTTCCAACAAAATGGTAGTTTGTTACCAGAAGATAAACTAAAAAGTGATTTTGGTTTCATAAAAAAAATTCAAGCTAAAGAGCTAGAAAAAAAATTGAACGACAAATTTGGATCATTGACAGACCACTAGAGTATCATCGTGTCACCAGCGGAACCACCCGATCATATCCTTCTTCACTAGGAAATAATGTTTATACACCAATTCAAGAGGAAACCTAATAAATCTAGAAAAAAAACCCCTGTAAGAATTGAACCAAATACCTAACGGTCTCTAAGCCTTGTCTCACCCCCAATATGCCACTAGGCAATAATACCATGGAAGAGGGCGAAGTAAAAGGGCCCAAGAGACCACCCAATTTCACAATTCACGTTTAACTCACTTTTAACCAAAAAAAAAACACTAATATTGACATTATCTACCATGATTTCATAAAATTTTATTTTCTTAGTTATTTCATATATATATATATATAGTGGAGTTATTGTAAAAAGGGTGTGTTTTATGAGAAGTGTAGGAAGGAATATACACCCTTGGATCTAGAATCTAATTGTTGAAATCATAATGACAAAATTGTAAATAGTGTTTACCATTAAATTAATTACTTTTCTAGATTAAGAGTATAAAGGTAAATTTTGCATGTTTTAAATTCAGAAACTCACATGCAATGCACATGCAAGTTCCCCCATCTTTTTTAAACGTTAATAACTTTTTATACGTAACTTTGCCTTTTAAAAAAAGAGTAAATTACAAGTTTTGTCCTTTATGTTTGTACCAAATTGCAGGTGGTGTACTTTGCCTTTAAATTTGATGAGTTTTATCCTTAACGTTTCAAAATTCTGCACCTTATGTCCTTTAGGCCTAACTCAGTCAGATTTTTTTGTTAAGTATGGTCTTGTGCCTTGCATATGAGGGTATTTTTGTCATTTTACCTCTCTAGGGACTATTGAGTAAATAACTTATATCAAGGGACTAGTTGGGTAAAAAATAAAGATATAAAAAACTTCACGTCTGTACTCTCTCTCTCTCTCTCTATCTCTCTCCCTCTCTATCTCTCTCCCTCACGCTCTCTAGTCTCTCTCTAAAAAAACACTGCTCTCTCTTTAACTCCCTCTCCCTCACACTCTTTACTCTCTCTCTCTAAAACCTCTGCACTCTCTATTCTCTCTCTAAATTTTAAGGTGTGATTTGATTATTTGACCAAGATAACTTGTAGTTCGTGATCAAGAACAATTTGACCAGGTGCTAGTGATGTCGCCGGCGATGGTGGTGGCGCTGCAGCGTTGCCGGGGTAGCTACAGTGATGATTTCCCGGCCCATGCTTGTTGATTTTTGATCTGCAACATATTAGGTTGTAGATGAAGTTAGGTATTGAAGTTGTTTATTATAGGTTATGAAAAGAGGGTGAAGTTAGGTATTGAAGTTGTTTGTTACAGGATTGAAGAATGGGGGATTTAAAAGGGGGATTTCTGATGAAGTTGAGAAAACTGATGAAAATTCGTTCTCTCTAAACTCAAATTCATTGCGGTTGGAATCTTCTAGTAGCTTCGGAAGCTGTGGATCTATCGGAGATGAAACGACAACATTTGAGACGAAGGAAGAACGAAACGAAATCATACGTCGAAAAAGTCATCGGAGAGTTACAGAAATCAAATTCAACGGTAGCGATTGAAGTGAAGAATAGCGAAACGACGTCACATGTACGAAAAATGTTACTAAAATTAGAGCTAGTGATGTCATCAATTACCGGTGAAGAACAGATAACCGTGAAATCAAATCAATCGTGGTGGATGAAGCGGAGTGATCGGGGTTGGCTGATGGGTTGGGTTAGGTTTCCTCTAGTGGTGGAGATGGTCAACAGTGGTGGTGGCAGGTGGGGTAGATGGTGGTTGTGCGGTGAGTGAGATTGTGGCTGGGAGTGTGTTTGTGTGTGAGAGAGAGAGAGAAAGATGATAAAAGAGTTTTTATATTTTAGTTTTATCTAAAATAGCCCCTGAATAAGAGTTCTTTACAAAATAGCCCATAGGGAGGTAAAATGACAAGAATACTCTCATGTACAAGGCACATGACCATACTTAACCCAAAAATCTAACTGGGTTTAGCTTAAAGGACATAATGTGCAAGATTTTGAAACGCTAAGGACAAAACTCATCAAATTTATAGGCAAAGGACACCGCCTGCAATTTGGTACAATCATAAAAGACAAAACTTATAATTTACTCTTTAAAAAAAGTACACCATAATAACGAGCATTTTTTTATCTTTAATATGAGTATCATATTGTTATACTTATATAGAGAAAAAATTATATTCCAATTAAATGTTTTAGTCCATGGTGTTTTGTTTATGTTCATACAATGGTATTTTAATTGTATTGTGCTTAAGGCGTGGTGTTTTAAACATATGGAAACATTGTATTGTGATTTAAGTCACGGTGTTTTAACACTTGGAATGATTATATTGCTATTCAAGTCATGGTGTATTAAGATCTGGAATAGCAATACAATCATCCCTGATGGTGTTAAAACACCATGACTTGAATAGCGATACAATCAATCATTCCAGATGTTAAAACACCATGATTGTATTACGATTCAAGTCGTGATGTTTTTGGAATCTGTATGGTGTTTTATACCTGCAAAATAACTCCTAAAGCGGTTACAATCATTCCAGAATATTTATCTTCTAAAATAACTCCTAAAGCGGTTAAAATCTATTTTATAATTAAATTGGTTTCTTGAAGTTAATTACCTTATTCCTCTTAATCCATAAAATTAAATAATATCACGTGTCGTCTCCATAATATTTCTCACACTTATCACAAACTTCGCATTTTTTACAGGAACCTGAACCTATATATACAAACACACATTTCATTCCTTTTAGTTTTATTCTTTTGTTCACCGGGTTAGATTTACTTAACCACAATAATTTAACTTGGTTATTCCTCATGGCTCATACATGGATTTTACTTTAACTTTGGCAGCTCAATTATAATAAGCCAATGACTGAACATTTCAAATCAGTATTAGATAAAACCCTAAGAGCTTTTTTCACAAAATCATAGAAATTTTTAAAACTTGTCATCAATAAAAACCCTCATTCTTTAATGCCCCCCATAGGAAGGTGTAAGTGGAACACACAATCAACATTATACACTTTCTCAGAGAGATAAAACAACTGAAGGGCAATCAACACCAAAAAACTAACTTTCATTGCTCGGGGAGGACCTGCCATAGAAGTAGGGGTAGCCCCCGCTACCCCTCAGCTTTTCGCCGGAAGTGCAAATTTTTATTTTTTTTTTCGACTTTTTTTGTATACCGCTACCCCTTGAGAAATATTGTGCTACCCCTCCTCAATAGCCAAACACCCTTATTTTCCGCGGCGAGCAAGATGTTTGCAGAGGTGGCCTGAGGTGTCTGCGTAGAAGAAATATGTTAAATGAAGATGATGATCTAAAAAGAAAACTTTTATTTGATTTTTCTTTTAATGTTAAACCAAATTTGGATGTAAAGTCTGTAAAAAGCATGAGTAAATGACAGTGACTTTACATCAATATTTAATAGTATTTTATTTGATATAATAAAACCTTTTCGAGCTTCTTGTTTTATTTAATACTTTTACCTTATTACTTGTTTTTTATTAATCGCCCGCTTGCAGCATGCGCATATAAAGTATATATGTTTGGGTCTTCTGGATATAATGTATAAGTGAAAGTGCACTAAGTTTAACGTTATTTTACTAATTTCGTGAAAGTAACATTAAATGAAGGGGATGGTTATGCATTATATGGTGGCGTTGATAGCCGAAGACAAACGGGTACATGCCCTAATCGACATCTGTCTCAATTGCTGCTGAGTGTTATGAGCGTTATGTCTAAAGCTTGATGCAAAACTACTATCGAGCTCGGAGTCTCACTGGAAGCAACTTCTCTATTCTTACGGGGTAGAGGTAAGGATATCTACATCTTACCCTTCTTAGACCCTACCTTAATTCTGCTATTGGTAAGATTTACTGAGTATACGACTTATCTTTTTATTTAGTTTAAGGTCTATTATTTTTATGAGTTATTTTTTCCTTGAACAGAGAGGGGGGTTTTGGTTTTGTTTCTCTCACATACACATATATACATATATATCTATAATTTCTCTCACACACATATATATACATACATGTTATAAAACCCTCATTTCCACTACACACCCAAGTTACCCACTTCTCTTACATATTTTGCCATTTGTCACATAACCCCTTATGGAGCTTGACCACTACACATGGACTAAGAAAAGGTGAAAACAATATGAATCAACAAATAAACGTTTATTTGGATCCCTAGTTAATAAATTTTGGTTTCGTCATTGGTTATGTCTTTTGGTTTCCAAAATGTTTATTCGAATATTTACTTAAATATGATTATATCGTTCGATTATTAGCGGTTTATATTACAACTTGATTTAATCCAGTTGTCACCTATTTATATTATGATTTGACTTGTTATCTGGTTAAAATTAGTTTATATTACGACTTGATTTGTTATCCAATAAATCACTAAGCGAATAGGTATGAATAGGTTTTACCCGACTTGTTTTGACCCATCTTTGGTTTATCAGATATCGAAGATAGTGCTGGTTTTAGCGCTAAAATTTTATGTTATTATTTTGAAAGATGTATGAAGTACAGTTAAAAAAAATTGAACGTTACCCCTAAAATGTTAGTCTAGATCCGCCACTTCATTGCTACCTCATTCCTATGGCACCAAGCTTGATACTTTATCTCTAGACTATAGTCAACAACAAGAGAGTATACAGAAGGAAAATAATCAAAGCCAAGACAACATTCAACATGTAAGAATATATATTATAAATTATATATTTATGTAGCCATTATTGTTATTTGTATTATAATTGATCAATGACATTAATGCCCATATTCAGTTAATTGGAAATTATTTGATAGATGTATTTGCCCCTAATAGTAGACTAGGGTTTCTCCTTACGTGTATAAATAGAGCTCATCAGAGAGGTGTAAAGGTTGGTTCACAATCATTTCATAACATCACTCACAAGTCATTCCTCTCTATTTACTAAAAGGAATAATGGATTTTAATAATCTCAACTATTGCCCATTGGCCGGCAACGGTCCTAACTTCAAAAATTCCCACTGGCGGTCCCATCTTTTCACATATTGGCCTTCAAAGGACCCTGACAAACAGAACGCTAACGCCATTAGTCTCATGTCGCCGGAAAAACGTTTTTGGTCAAAAACTCAACCTTTCCGTCTCAATGTGTACCCGTTAAACCCGAAATGGTAGAGACGGTTTTTGTGACACCCGGCTTTTCAGGCCGTACCGTACAGATGTAACACGTGTTATGAATAAATAAAAAGGCTGTATTTGACTGATTTTGATATTTATATGTGATATTTAATGTGTTGGTGAATCCAAACATTGGTAAAAAAATTATCTTGGCAACGACAAAATAAACGCTTATCGCGTAACGAATAAAATGCGAAACGAACGTCGGTGACCACTCGATCAGTGTTAAAATCCTAAAAATAGTCTGTTATGATTAGAATGGTAATTTTAATCATGTTCGTGAGGAAAAATAAATCAAAATGCTAAGAAACTCTATTTTTCGAGTTTGAGCGCGTACCGCGCGATACTGCGCGTATTTGACAATGTTAGGCCGTGTTCGCAGGATCTGTTCGAGTAGAACGTGGCTGGATCGATCAGAATCAAGGTGTGGAATCCCTTGATAATGTCACAGAATCAACAACGACAAGTTCAACGTTTAATCCATCTGAATTCTATTAGAAAATGGTGAAAATACAGAGGTTCCGGTAGAAGTTCAGACTGGCAGAGCTTCGCTACAAGTTCAGCAAAAAGTGTTAATGATCTAACACTAGCAAGCTATTTATAGGCAACCAGGGAGGGTTAAGTGTCACCCGATCAGATGGCCATCCGATCGGATGACCTTCGTCGTCCGATGGATTTCACTTTTACATTTACGTGTCGTTCCCTGAGTTGTCCTGACACAAACATACATACATGTTCATATATATACAAAAATACATACACAGCACAAAATATACAAGACTCGGTGCAGACGGAAGCTACAGACATATGTACTAACAGACTCCCCCTTGGATGTAGCTGTAGTTCCTTCCTGCATAGTCTTCATTCAGTCTTCCTGCTGCGCCTTCTCTCCTTAGCTCTCTGCCTTCTCTTTTCTGCTTTCTCTTCAAGCATCTTTCATCTGAGCGGCCTACCAACTTCATTCCAGTATTTTCTGTATTCAGGATCACCATCTCGCTTCCTATCCCATCGAGGGATCTTGTTTTCTTCTTTCTCAATCGGTGTCTGGTCAGTTGGTGGAGGTCTCATCAACTTGTATCTTCCGAGCCTTGCAGCTTTATCAGTAATCTTTTTAAATCTCTGACTTCGCTTGTACCTCTTCAAGAACTCATCAATCTCCAAATCTATCCACTTAGATTTCCAGTATCTCCCAGAGTTTATGTCTTTTGCAAAGCACACATCCACTAT